>PVHX01023693.1:0-25266 GCA_004024805.1 Geosciurus inauris
CAACTGTAATTCAAATTCCATATAAACAAAGCTGAAAATCCACTACAGTTTTGTAGCCACTTGCTGGCACCTACTTTGCTCAATAATAAAATCAGTTAACTGTATTTATGAATTGGCATATTACTTTGGGTCTTGATTTACTTTTTTCTCCCAGCAACACTCATGATGCTTCAAGGTCAAAATGTATTGAGGGTGCTCCTGTCATGCTGGGCTGAGAGTCAATGAGTTCTCATTGTGTTCCATGAACAAACACTGCTTTAGATGCTTATCAAGAATAGTAATATTCTTGAAATGCTTCCCCCTTTCCTCTGAAGAAGGGGAAATTCCATCTTTTCTAACAACCATGCAAAGCCCAATTCAGAACATGGTTGGGTTTCACCTGATGTTCACCTGTCACTATACCATTGAAAGAGGACAGTAATTTAATTAAGCCGCTTCCCTAAGCACAGAGAAACAGGTGGACTGAATCGACAGGGACATCCAGACAGAAATTGCTGCATTCAATTTGCAGGTCCAACTTCTGCACTTCTCTGGCACCATTTCAGATGAGTTTTCAGCCTGATGGGAGGTGTGACCTCACCAGAATTGCAAAAGTGGTGCATGGAGGCAAAACACATCATTTTCTCCAGTGGTAAATTACACTTTATTTGTCTCTCTATTTATCCATCTGTTTATTTATGGTGCTGGGGATAGAACTCACGGCCTTGTGCATGCTAGGCTTGTGCTTTACCACTGAGCTAGGGGCCTCAGGCCCCTAAATTTATACTTCATAAACCAGCTGCATCCTTAGCTATGCTGTCTCTATGTGAACTGTGAACCAAAGAAATTAAAGATAAACAAAGTCTCTAGGAATGGCTTTGGGAAATAAAATGGAAAGAAAGAGCTGGTGAAGGCTATTTGAAAATTTCATGAGATTATCTGACAAAGGAGATATATATGACTTTAAGGAGCCCTGAGGCACTTTTGCCCTTGTGGATCCCTTTCCCAATAAAAAACGTATTAAAAATTATATTTTAAAACTATGTTGGTATAAGGATGAATATAATCCAGATTGGGTTTTGTTCATTTTTCCTTCTGATTTTAAAAGAAATTAAGATATTTCTGTGGGCCCTGAGGCACTATAGGAGAAATTAGCCCTGTATCTATACATAGCATTTTTGAAAATAAGAAATCAAAATGCAGGTGGAATTGCCCAGTAATTATCTCATTGTTTAACATAAAAGTGTCTCTGTTTGATTGTTCCTTCTACCTAGGTCAGTCTTCCCTAGTCCTGCCAGACCAACAGGGAGTACAGGCACGTGCCAAGATGGAAGCTTGACATAGCAAGTACCCTGTGGCCGTGGAAGAGGAGGAAGAATTCCTTGGCCCACTTTATACTTCTACACAGAACTGGCCCAAATTTTTAGTATGTGGGGAGAAAAAAAACAGATTACATGACATAAAAATCCTTCTGGTGGGCAAGTCTGCTTCAAAGCTCACAACCTCTAACACTTAACATAGTCAACACTCTGGTAAGAGAGTTGGTTCTGACCTGGCTGCTGAATTGCCTCTAGAACAATTAAGATTGCAATGAGGTGGCTGGGGCCGTGGCTCAGTGGTAGAGTGCTTGCGTAGCATTCGTGAGGCACTGGCTTCTATCCTCAGCACCGCATATAAATAATAAAGATCCATCAACAACTAAAAAAATTTTTTTAAAAAAAGATTGCAATAAGGTGTCTCCCCAACCTGAGAGGTCTTTGTTCCTCATCCTAGCCCACACCCCAGGGAAGTACCCCCCCCTTTTGCCCACCACTCAACCACAATGTTTAACTCTTTGGGTTAGCAGTGTCTGTTCTTACTTATGAAGGAATATGAACTTATGGTTGGTTAACTTATAATAGTAAATGTCTCTGAATTGGTGTGAATTATTAAAGAAATACCCTAAACTCTCTATTAGCTGCATTTTAATCCCATAAGTCAAATATCCAGTACTTTGTCCCATCTGTGGTATAATAAGTCATCCTAGAGCATCATGTTACACCAAAAAGTCTTCTGCTGCTTTATTCTAAAGTATGTCTTAGATAACTTTAATATTTAAATCCTTAAATAATAACTTAATTCTTTGAAAACTGGACTACTCCATATATGAATATTAGAACATCCCAAACAGCCTGTCTCTGATGTGCAAAACAATAGGAGGGCCATTTACAACATAACCAATACTGCACTCTGTTAAATACTAACTAGTCATAACTTCCCCACATTTGGTGATGGCAGAGGGTAAACTTTTATAAGATCGGAAGTCAGAACTTAGTAAGTACCTGCCTCCTACTAGGGCCTGAAGGAGTCTTTATGGATTAGGGCTTAAGTTAAGACAAAGGAGAAGCACCTTCTCTCTGCAAGAAGAGCTGGGTCAGAGGGCTCTCTGGAGGCACCAGCTCCCTGGGACATTTGCCTTCAGCATTCTTGGCCCTGGCATTTGCTCCAAAGTCCATGAGCAGGCACACCAACTCCTCACTGGATATCCTGGCCACTGCATGGAGAGGGGAGTCCAGACCTTTGCCTTCGTTCACACCTGCTCCTAAACAGTCATAAGAACAAAAGAGGGTCAGACAAGGAGCAGAGTTCAATCATCCCAATTCTCAAAGCACTGAGCCTCAAAATTCTCTAAGAAAGCTGATCCATGGTGAGTATGGCAATTTGATCATTTGATTCTATTTAATATCATAAGAAAACCATTTGACAATGTGCTTAAATGTACAGCATGAGCTATCTACCATATTTAGTGAAAACTGTGCCACTGAGCATTATACATCAGCATGATACATATACATACAAGAAAAATCCTGGTGGCATGAAAGCTTCACATTCATTATTAAAACAGTGTAAGTACTGGCCAGTATAGGCTGAGGAGGAAGACAGATACTAAAGTCCTATATAACACCAAGGAGCCAAATTCATACACTGAACAATAACCACAGGTTTTTAAACCTAGGATTTGAAATTGTGTAATTTGGACTATAAAAAGCAACCAACTCATAAAGACATCACCTAGGTTGGGAGAACCAATTGCAAGATCACAGGGAAGGAGACCAAGTCTCCTCTTCAGGAGTAAGGTGTATTTCTAAGACCATCTCCACCTAATTCCACACTGATAGTCTTGACAAATCCCTACCCGGTCCAGATCTTGGTTCTTGCTGTGACATGTGGGGACACGTGGCTTTGCCTGAGATGCTGTTCCTGCAGCAAAATGAGAATCTATATCCACTCAACAAGTGTAAACTGAATTAAGGAATTACAAACATAGTCCTTTCCTGGCTAATAGCTCAAAATCTACTTAGGGTGATAAAGAAAAATGAAATTATATCATTTGCAGGAAAATGGATGAACTATTTTTTAAGTGAAATAAGCCAAACCCAAAAGGTCAAGGGTTATATGTTTTCTCTCATATGTGGAAGCTTCAGAGGAAAAAGGGAAGGGGGTGAATCTCATGAACATCAAGGGGAAATCAGTAGAAGGAAGGAAAGGGACCAAAGGGTGGGATAAGGGGAAGTTAAGGGGAGTAATATTGGCCAAATTATACTGTCATATTGTGTGCATGTAACAACAAATCCCATCATTGTGAGCAACCATACTGTACCAATAAAAAAAAATGTGAGAAAAAAATCTATCTAGGGTGATGGGAGAGAGAGAGAAAGAAAGAGAACGAATGAATCTCCTAATTCATAGCAATGGCTGCCAAATAAATGGAAGGCAAAAAAACCCATAAGAATATTCAGTGGGGAGGAGAGACTCCTGGAATCTTAAAAAATGAATAGGATTAAAATAATTAAAGATATAATAAAATGGTGAGAAGTGGGCTGGACAACAGTAGGGAGGGAAAAAGGAAAATGAGGCTTTTTGTGGGGGGGGGTAACCAGGGATTGAACTCAAGGGCACTCGACCACTGAGCCACATCCCCAGCCCTATTTTGTGTTTTTTTTATGTAGAGACAGGGTCTCACTGAGTTGCTTAGCGCCTCACCGTTGCTGAGGCTGGCTTTGAACTCATGATTCTCCTGTCTCAGCCTCCCAAAGTGCTGGGATTACAGGCATGCGCCACTGCGCCCGGCTGAAAATGAGGCTTTTTCAATGAAAATATTTAGAACAGGCTAAAAATGGAGCAAGTTTAATTTCCAAACAAAGAGAACTGGTGAAGATGGTCCCAAACTGGAAGATTCAGCCCAAATCCAACAGCATTGCAGGTTGTGCAGGGCCTAACCACAGATTGGGCAGAGGAAAGAGAAACTAGTGATCATGGAGGATCACCCCTGAGAGGAGGTATCATCATCATCATTATCATCATCATCATCCTGGTTACAAGTGAAAGAACTAAAGTTCCAACAGTATAAAATAACTCAGTATGAACAGTCAGTCAGTATGAACTCTGATCTGGCCCAACTCCATGAACTCTGATCTGCCTGCACTCTTTTCTCTGCTACAATAAAGATTTTTTAAATATATTTAATTTACGGGCCGAGTGTGATGGCACATGCCTGTAATTCCAGCAGTTAGGGAGGCTGAGACAGGAGAATCGCGAGTTCAAAGCCAGCCTCAGCAACGGTGAGGCGCTAAGCAACTCAGTGAGACCCTGTCTCTACATAAAACACAAAATAGGGCTGGGGATGTGGCTCAGTGGTCGAGTACCCCTGAGTTCAATCCCCAGTACCAAAAAAATATATGTGTGTGTGTGTGTGCTTAATTTACTTTTCATTTCTTTCCTTCTTTTGGTTTGCTTTTGGTCTTACCTGACTCCAGAAGCTTCCTCACACAGGCTATCTGCTGGTTTTCACAAGCCAAATAGAGAGGTGTGCCCAGGTGGCTGATGTTGTGGTCAATGTTGCCCCCATGAGCTGCAAGGGACTCAATGCACTCCACGTGGCCTACAGTCCAAAGTAGGACAAAATAGTTATAGCACAAGTTCCCTTGGCCAAGGAAACAATACTGTCCCCATTTTTTGCATGTTTAAATTTGTCAGCAACATATCCAGAGATCAAAAGTGATTTCCTTCATATAGAATAAGGAATGATTTTAAACACAAGTTGTGATCTGTAGCTGTGGGTGGAACTGCACTTGAGCTTTCTAGCCACAGTAAACAACCAGCAATCATCCACATGTTTCAATTGCTTGTGGTTTTGTAATTGGTCTGAGTTGGGGAGAGCTAGGGAGGAACAGGGATTGAAGATGGACCTAAAGAAGAAATGTGGGTCACAAGACAAGGAAGGAAACTTACAACCTCAGCAAGACTAGGCCTGGGAGAAACAGGCCAGAGTGGGCATAGGTCAGGCTTAGAAGCTGGCAAATCCCAGGGTCCAGTCTGGTAAACTAGGTATAGTGAAAGCTGAATCACTCTTCCATGGTTCAGAATACCACTCTTTAAACACTATTCCTTTATGTTTCTCAAGTTACACCATTTTAGTTATATGTATCCACTGAATGTGATAAATTAGTGTATCCCTTAATAAATAAATGTCGCCAGGTGTGGTGGTACATGTCTGTAATCCCAGCTGCTCAGGAGGCTGAGGCAAGAGGATCACGAATTCAAAGCCAGCCTCAGCAACTTAGCAAGATCCTGTCTCAAAATAAAAAAATAAAAAGGGTTAGGGATATGGCTTAGTGATTAAGTGCCCCTGGGTTCAGTCCCCAGTACCAAAAATAAATAAATAAACAAACAAATAAATAAACTTCAATGCTTTGGTAGGTAATTTTCACATGGGTTGGGAAGCTATTCTGTGAAAGCCACTGAGGAAACAGAAAGCCCACTGGCAAAGTATAATTGTGATGATGATGATGATACTAAACATCAGGAGAAAGCAAAATTTGCAATTTCTTTTTTTGTCTAAGAGTTAAGAATATCAGTGAACCCTCGGCTTAATGAAAAGAATTACCCCCCCCCAGATGTATATACATCTTATAGTTCCCAAAATTGAAAATTTATTTCACTTGGCAAACTTTGGTGGCCCTGAGATATTATTTCTTGAGGCCCTAAAATAGAAGAATATAATTTGTTTCATAAAACTCCTTGATTTCTATGGGGTCCGCAGGTTCCACAAATATTGATGGATAGTCTACTAGGTACCAAGTCCTGTTCCAGAAATATAATGGTGAATATTCCAAATGCTCTAAAAGGGAGATTCTGAAACTTACTGTACATCAGTTTGTTAAATCAAACACAGATGGTCAGGCCCCAACCCAAAGTTACTGATTGAATGGAGCTGGAGAGGCCCGAGTCTACATTTTCAGGGTCCCTCATGCTGATACTTCTAGTATCAGGACCCCACTTTGAGAATTACTGCTTAAAAATATACCTTCTGTTCCCTCTCTCAACAGTAATATGCTCCTTGGAAAACCAGGTGGAAAAAGCTAAAATTCTCAACAGATTTACCTCTCTTAGCAGCCTCATGGATCGGGGACGCCAGATCACTCTCAGGATCCGGGCTGGCTCCATGCTGCAGAAGCAAATTCACACACTCGTGGCTGCCACTGACACAAGCATTAAATAAGGGAGTATGCCAGTCCGTAGTCATGCCATTCACCTAGGGGGAAAAAAACTCTAGGGTACACACAGCTACAAAATGGGAGGAAAATCACAAATTCTACAAGGTTGCTGAATTAGATGTCAAATGCAATGCAGAAAGAATGTTACTGAAGAATGTTACTGAAGGTTCTTTCACCTCCATGCCCTCCCCAGGAACATGAACTTTCAACCTAGTTAGAGTGATTTTCATAGTTTCCAAACTAATCTTATTTTGAACTTTCATTCCTAGACCAATCCAATTGCCTCATAGCGACCATAATAGTCTTTTAAAATTGTTAGGATGTATCTTAATGTGAAAACATGATTTTCATATAAATATACAGTTAACACATGCCAAGGATCTTATTTAACTCATTCATTGACAAGGGAACCAGTCAGATGGTAAGGATGGCTCAAAGAATTTATATAGTCAGTTAATAGACTGCTGAAACATGTTTGCTAATGGATACAAAACTAGCTCATGTTCTAAAGACTATAAAATTATTAATCTTTGGGTGATCTTTTATAATGTTAGAAATAAGACAGAAATTTACAGATTAATGTTTGGGCTACAATCAAATAGGAAATAGCAAAGCCAAATACAGACACATTCTTCTATATCACTAAATAATTATCTGATGATTCTCTTAAAAATAACACTTTGAAAGCAATGAATTTATTCTCACATTCTATTTACAAGCAAAGCCAGGATCTGAATGAGGTACAAAAATGCAGAGTACAAACTTTAAGATGTTCACTCTTAGTGTTGCACAAGACCCTAGAGTAAGAGCCTCTATGAAGTTTACATCATAGACACCTCTCTTGCTTCACCTCAGCCCTGGCCCTGTTTCCAAGTTTTGAATATGTTTCCCTAACCCAGATATCAATCAGATGATGCACTCACCTCTGGCTCTCTATCATTTCAAGACATAGCCTATCTTCTTTTTTTTTAATATTGTTTAGTTGTTTGTGGATCTTTATTTTATTCATTTATTGTTTATATGTGGTGCTGAGGATCGAACCCAGTGCCTCACGCATGCTAGGCAAGCATTCTACCGCTGAGCTACAGCCCCAGCCCATAGGCTATCTTCTTGACACAGACAATAAGGTGTCTTGTGTTCTACTCTCTCACCATAAAGAATTGAGTCACAAAAATGTGCTCACTTTCCCTTCCAAGCCTTTGTATTTGCTGTTCCCAGTGCATGGGAAGCCCATGATTTCCCCTCACCCATCACTCAGCTAACTAAGTCCAACAGGTACTTTAAGTGTCAGCTTAGATATCATTTTCTGTAGGAAGCCTCTTTTGACTCCCTCTCTTCTCAAAAGAAATACATAAGAGAAACACTTCTTTGTGCTCCCAACAACCATGTGGGGATTTGCAAAAATAGCCACAGATTCTCTCTATCCCACTATGCATATCTCTTTGCAACTTCTTCTATCACAAGATGGAGACTATTTTCCAATCCTTAAATCTAGGCTTGCCTGTGTGAATCACTCTGGCTAATAAGACAGTAGCAAATAGTATATTAAAAAAGCCTGGGCTGGGGTTGTGGCTCAGTAGTAGAGCACTTGCTAGCATGTGTGAGGCACTGGGTTCAATTCTCAGCACCACACATAAAATGAATAAATAAAAAATAAAGGTCCATCAACAACTAAAAATTTTTTTTAAGAAGAACCTGTCCTTCTTTGCTAGTCTTGCAATCCCTGATACCATGTGGATAAGCCCAGGCTGCTTGCTAAAGTATGAGAGACCACACAGAGATTTTTCCATCTCCCCAGCCATCTCAACCAAATGTTTTATGCTTTCTACAATATTTCACTACCCTCCACCCACCGTAATGAAAGCAGAAATATAGCAGCTATTTATTAGTGGTGGGTGATAAAGAAAAATGCTAGAGACTCTAAGCATGACTTTGCAGCAAAAAATTCAGTATTTCACCTATTACTATGGCAAACAAGTTTGATAGACATAGTAACTCTTGAAAAACATTACTCTTCATATTTCAAACTAGGCTCATCAAAACTGCTGGTAATTATTCAGAAGGGATAGAAACAGTCATTTTTCATTCTTAGATCATATTTTCCTCTAAAATATTATTTGACCTGCACTTACCTGAGCTCCATGCTTTAGTAAAACACTTGCACAAGACAGATGACCTCCAAGACAGGCTTCATGGAGTGGAGACACACGGTCTGCTGTGGTCAAGTTCACAGGCCACCCCTGGCACAGCAGAAATGAGAAGAGTAAGGAATGCAAAGCAACAGTGCCCTAGGGTCGGTTTTCAGCCATGATTGTAGTATTTATGTGACAATTCTTCTCAAAGTTTTGTACTGTCACACACTACATTAAGGCATTTATACTGATGTAAAAAAAAAAAGAAGAAGAAACTGCCATGCCCTGCAAGTATAATATGATACAACCATTAAGGGAAACAGTTTGGCAGTATCTGTTATGGCTGATGAGACACATGTCTACAACCCAGCAATTTCACTCTAAGTTATGTACACTAAAGAAATATATGCATAGATAAATATTTGAGAAACTTCACAACAGTATGATAGCTCAAAACTACAAGCAATCCAAATGTCCATGAATAGTTAAGTAGATTAATAAACTTGGATATAATCATTCAATGAAATATTATACTGAACAAACTATAACTGCAAACAACTGCAAGGATGATGCCTACAAAAATAATGTTGAGCAAAAAAAGAAAAGACCCAATATGATACATACTGAATGCATCAATATAAAATTCAAAATGAGGAACAACTAACCTATATTGTTTCAGAATACACACATAGGAAATAAAACCATAACAAAGCAAGGAAGTCTTCTGTGCAAGAGGGAAAGGACTGTGCTTAAGAAAGCGTAAGGGGAGCAATGGGTTAGGTGTTGCTTTGGGAGAGCCAGCAATGTACTATTTTTTTCCATTTCTTGACCTGGGGGTCAGTCACATGGCAATATTCTCATTATCATCACTATTTCGTAAACTGCATGTATGTGTTTAAGTTATTTTGCTTGCCATACTTCTCAAATTAATATTTTTCAAGTTAACATATCCTAAATTGCTAGGTTTAACAAGCAATTATTAAATTCTAACAAGTTAACCAGTGTCTCTTTCTTGTAGGACAATTAGAAGGAAACTGCAAATGAAAACAGAAATATACTACATGTGCCTTTTAGGAAGCATAAATGTGCTTTATTGCTTTAGGAAATTAAAATGTACCTATTAACTAATAAAATGTCTCTTTAAATATAAGTACTGTATTTAGTAATACACAGGATTTGATAATGTATGTGATAAAAATACCACTTTTATCCATTTTTTTCCTCAAAAGAAACCCAAACTGTTCCCTGATGACATTTACTTTTGTTCTTGGCCCTCCCAGCTGTGTCTTGGTTTTAACAAAGGGATGAGCGAACTATAATTCATGAGTCAAACATAGTCCACAGTCTATATTTTGTACAGAGCAGTAACTAAGAAAGATTTTTATATTTTAAATAGCTGAAAAGAAATCAAAAAATACTTTGTGATACATCCAAATTATTTCAGTGCCTACAAATGAAGTTTTACCAGAACACAGCCCTGCCCACTCATTGTCATATTGTCTGTGACAGCTTTTGCACTACAATAGCAAAGCGAGGTAGTTCCAACAGAAACTGGTCTGCAAAGTCTAAAATATTACTATCTGGTTCTTTACAGAAAAATTTCCAACTCTGGTCTTGATCAAAGGAAAGAAAACATCATTTCTTACTTTACTATTCATACCTGACTTAAATGCCCAATTAGTCAGGGAAATTCTTTTACATACTTTTAAAAAATAGTTTTGTCAATGCAACAAAAAAAAGGTGTAATTTTCACATGAGGCAAAAATTATGTGACAGTATCAGATACAAATGGTTGGAACATAGGTACAGGCACAGAACTTGGGTAAAGGACAACCACAAGAAGAGTGGCCCATAAGAAAAGGTACACAATGGGTTAGCAATGCAAAACAAGCAAAGAGTGACCATGGGAGCCACATCACCTCCAGAACTATACAGTTGTCACATTCAACTAGCATGTGGAATTTTTTTTTTTTCCGGTACCGGGGATTGAACTCAGGGGCGCTCGACCACTGAGCCACATCCCCAGCCCTATTTTGTGTTTTATGTAGAGACAGGGTCTCACTGAGTTGCTTAGCGCCTCGCCATTGCTGAGGCTGGCTTTGAACTCATGATTCTCCTGTCTCAGCCTCCCTAAGTGCTGGGATTACAAGCGTGAGCCACCACACCCTGTTAGCATGTGGAATTTAAAAGAAGATTCCTTCAAATCCTACTCAGCCAAGTCTGCAGAATCTAACACAGGGTTTGCCTAGTTAGTGCTTATTAACACTGACAAATATACAACTAAGAATCACGAGAGAGGGCTGGGATTGTAACTCAGTGGTAGAGCGCTTGCCTAGCATGTGTGAGGCACTGGGTTCAATCCTCAGCACCACATAAAAATAATAAATGAATAAAATAAAGATCCATCAACAACTAAAAAATATTAATAAAAAAAGAAGAACGAAGGAAAGCATAAAGTGAGCTTCCACTTGGCTGGCTTGCACACCTCTGACCTGTGAGCTCCTCAATGATTATCAGAAGTCACCTAATCTCAGACTACAATCAGAAGGTGTATGATTGGTGGGTTCTTATGTCTGTACAATGTCAGAGAACCCAGAGGAAATAAAGTGTTTGGTACCTGGCAACTTTCTGTCCTAGCCCAAAAATTCTTATGTTCACCTAGACTGAACCAATTGACCACAAAGATGATTAGTATTTTTTCCCATCCATAGTTACCACTTCCTTCTATACGCTCAGCAGAAAGGAAGATCATGAACACCTGTCTCTGTCATATTCATCAGAAAACATTATTCCTCTCCTACATTACCAAGGAGGTCACAGCCATTTGACATGAGATTCCTACAGGCCCCTTCTCTCCATCCTTAAAATCTTTCTCCATTTCTCCAATTTTCTTTTTCTTTATTCCTTTCTTTGAGGAAGAAATTATTCACCCAGTGCCTTTTCATGCCCATGACCTATGCCCCTGACCTTCTGTCATCCACCTTCTCACATGCATTCATTTCCCAGCTCTCTCCCTTCAGGCACACCTTCCTTTTGTTTTTTAAAAGTCTTCTCTTCCCTCAGTCCCAACCCTCTGCCAAGCTACTATTCTGTGCCCTTCCTCCCTCCACTGTCCCTTTTTTATTTCAAAACTTGCTTATGCCCATTGTTTCTCCTTTTATCCATTCTCTCATCTTATACCCACACAATCCTGCCAAAACTGCTTTTAAAGATCTCCAGTGGCCTCTTTTTTGTTGCTTTTATTTTTGTTTTGGTTTTGGTAATCAGAATTGAACCCAGGGTGCTTAACCACTGAGCAACATCCCCAGTTCTTTTTAATATTTTATTTTGAGACAGGGTCTTACTAATTTGCTTAGGGCCTCACTAAGCTGTTGAGGTTGGCTTTGAACCCATGATCCTCCTACCTCAGTGTCCTGACCTTCTGGGATTACTGGTGTGCACCCCTGCACGTGGCCAGTGACTTCTTTATCAAACCCAATATGTAATGTTCTGTCCTTCACCTCCTTCCACCACTGAATTTGCTACATATTCATGTTGACCTCATGAAACCTCTCCTCTGACTTTTAAAATCCAGCTCTATCTGATTTCCAACCTCTGATGACCTTTTTTATCTCTTTGACTAACTCTGTCCTTTCCTTCTTGTGGTAAGACAAAATGGAAACGTTAGTGGTTTAAGAGCTGACGGCCTGTGGTTTTGCACACTGACATACAGCAGCTCTGCATACTGACGTTAAACCAAATGGGCTGGCAGTGGCTAACAGGTACTGTAACAGCTGACCATCATAGCAGAAGCAGGAAATGACGTAGCGGGGACAGAACAATCCCTCTTTAGGCTTAGTGCAGTAAGAGTCCCTAAGCTATATGATCTAAGAGTGTCTAGGCTATTGACAAGCTTGTACCCATATAAGGAATGTAGAATGCACCCTCCAATAGAAATGCACCAACTCTCTTGCCTTGATGTACCCCAAATGTGCTTATGTATAAAAGCCGAAGTTCTGCTGTGCTCAGGGCTCAGACGTTGGAAATCATCCCTCTGGGCCATGGCGCCACTAATAAAATGTTGCTTCCAGATCTCAGTGTCCTGACCCTCATTTCCCACTACACTCTAATCTTTTTCTTTTCTCTCAGTACTTACTCTCTCCCTCTCTCCCTCTAGCCCAACCCTCTCCTCACCCGCACACTTACCATCAAATCTAAATCTGCACATTTTCTGATTCCCAAGACATAACCATCTAGAGACCCAGCTACCAACATAAACTCAGCCTTTGACAACCTGAATGAAAGCTCCATTTTGCCAACCATGATTCTCTTGCCTGCTCTACCATCTGGCTTCATACCTAGAACTGAAGCCTCAGGAGGGAGGATGACAGAAGGATTCTCAACTCCCAAGTTTAAATACTAGCACCATCACCTAGCAAGTGGAGTGACCTTAGGCTAGTTACTTATCTCCCTAAGCCTTAATTACCTTATCTGTAAAATGGGAACAATTGTACCTTAAAAGATAATTATGAAGACTAAAAATGATTATGAAAAATTTAGCACTCAGTAACTTCCAGGCATTTATTATCTGAAATTTCTTCTTTGTCACTTGGCTTTCACTCAGCTGCCATATCCTAAAAATGTGCTGTGTCAAAATGCCAGTTATCTTTCCTTGTTTCCACCCTAATAGTGACTTAGCCCTTTGAGAATCATGGGGGGCAGGATAAGGAGTTTTGTTCAGGTTGCTGAAAAGCCAGTTCTCATCATTTGCTTGTGGTGAGACATTACTGAAAAAGTTCTCAGTCTTAACAATACATTGGAATCACCTGGGGAGCTTTAGGAACGTCCTGATATCCAGACTGCATCCCAGAGCAATTTCAATATAATCAAAAGAGGATGAATTCAGACATCAGTATTTCTAAGGGACCACACAGCCCAAGGGGATTCTAATGTGCAGTCTTAAGAGAAAAAGGTCACTGATATAGTCAAGTGGTAGCTTGATCACTTTCTGCTGACCTAACAAATCTCCATTGTTTTTTAAATAAATTTTTACTGAAATGCAATACATATAAAAATGTTCACAGATCCTAAGTGTAAATCTCAGTGAATTATAACAAAGAAAACTTACCTGTATAACCACTAGACAAGTAAAGAAAACAAACATTACCAGAGGCCTGCATATGCCCATTCAAATTACTACCTACCTCTCATCCCCAAAGACATTCATGAAACTGACTTCTTAGTCCATAAATTCGTTTTCTGTGAGTTTGAACATTATATTAATTGATCCATGAAATATGAATTTTTATGTGTGCTTGGCTATTTTTATTTCAACATGTTGGTTGGATTCATTCATTCATCCGTTTTCACTGCTATATACAGTTTCATTCAATAACTGCTATCGTTCAGATCTGGAATATCCTCCAAAGGCCCATGTGTTAAAGGATTGGTCCCCAGTCTGTGGCAGTATTGGAAAGTGGTAGAAACTTTAAGAGGTCAGGCCTAGTGGAAAGAAGCTAAGTCTCCAGGGGCTTGCCCTTAGAGGGAATATTGGAACCCTTGTCCCTTCCTCTCTCTTTTTCTGCTTCTTGGTCACCTTGAAGTGAGCAGTTTCCTCCACCACAGGTTTCTGCCATGATGTACTGGGCTGCCACAGGTCCAAAGCAACAGAGTCAAGTGACTGTGGACTGGAACCTCAGAAACTATGAGGCAAAACAAACCTCTCCTCCTTATAAATTGATTTCCTCAAATATTTTGTCACAGTGATAGAAAGCTAACAAAATCATATGCCATAATTATCCATTTTACATTTGATGGACATTTGGGTTGTTTCAACTTTCTTTTTATTTGCCATTATGAATAAGGCTGTATGAATATAACTGTACCTGTCTTTTTATAAACACATATATCGTATCTACTGTGTATATACCTAGAAATGGAATTGCTGAGTTAGGAATATGTTTAGCTTTAGTAGATATTACTTAATAATCTCCCAAAGTTGTTTGTACGAATTTATACTCCCACTGGTAAAGAAAAAGAGTTCTAGTTGCTCCATATCCTTAACAACTCTTGGGATGATTGGTCTCTTCAAATTTAAACATTCTAGTGAGGAGAAAGAGTAATAGTATCTCAAACTTTTAATTTATTGAATATTTGGATATTCCCTATTATGAATTTCCAGCTCAAATCTCTTGTTCATTTTTCTGTTGGGTTTCCTGTCTTTATTTTTGTTTGTATTGATTTTAGACTATGAAATCTAATATTGACTCTAAATTATATTAGGAATTTCAAAGTATTGAAAACATTTTTCATGGTTTTGATCCCCCACATGACAAAAAAATATTTGTAAATATTTACTCCTAGTCTATGGCTTGCCTCCTCATATTTGATGGGGCAGAGGGTGTTCTAGGGATTGAGCCACACTCCCAGCCCTTTTTATTTTTTATTTGAGACAGGGTCTTGCTAAGTTGCTTAGGGCCTTGTTAAATTGCTGAAGCTGCCCTTAAACTTGTGATCCTCCTGCTTTAGCCTCCAGAGTCACTGGGAGTACAGATGTGTGCCACCACACCCAGCACCTCCTCGCTTTTTAATTATGGCCCTTTAATGAAGTTCTTAATTTTAATGAAATACAACTTATTCATCTTTTTGTTCCTTTTCTCATGTTATATTCATTTTGTGTCAAATGTCTCTCTCCCTCCTACAACTATCAAGATAACGTTTTCCTAACCCTCAACTCAGTGGTTCCAGAGAAGTTTTTAAAAAATACCAATGTATGAGGCCTGGCCTAGACTAAATCAGACTATCTGGGGTAAAGCTTAAGCATTTTTACTTTTTATTTTTTTAACATTTTTTTTAGTTGTTGATGGCCTTTATGTTTTATTCATTTATTTGTATGCAGTACTGAGAATCAAACCCAGTGCCTCACGCATGTGAGGCAAGCACTCTACCGCTGAGCCACAACCCCAGCCCAAGCATTTTTATTTTTTTTAAAAAATCATCCTGGATTATTTCAGTGTGAAGCTATGATATAGAATAACCAATTACACATTCAGCTTTTCATTTCTTGGACCTAATGAGAATTTTTAAATAATTTTTTCTTTGTTTTATACTCATTTGGATGCTTTATCTTTTTCTTCTTACTGAAATACTTTTTTAGTTTGCCAAAAGTGCTTTTAAGTTCTCTTTGATTATCTAAAATGTGATGTAGATTCCAATAACAAGAAACAATTTGTGATAGCTGTAAATGAAATAGATAATTTATATATGTCACCTCAGTAAATTTTGTCAAATCCATTTAAGTTAGCATAATAGGTTGAATATTGGCTCTCATTACTCACCTATGATAGTATAACACATTCACATCCTTCTCATGACTCATATTTAAAAAATATGTACTTTCTAAATCCTTGACTATGGAGTTAGGTCATGTGATGTGTTTTACCAATGGGATATTAGCACATTGCTATGAGCAAAGACCGGAAGTACTGTGTTCTTGCATGGTTGGGCTTGCCCTGCTATGCTCCAGCCTTTTGCCAAGAAAAGAAAATCCCCCAGGTAACCAGTAGTCTGTGAGGGATGGGAGACAATGTGCAGCAGAGCTGTACCCAACCCATTGCTTGGAGCAGAGCCCAGTCAAGCCCAGGTTAGATCATGATTTTATTAGCAAGAAATCATGACTACCATAGTATGCCACAGAGCTTTGGGGTGGTTTGTTGATGAGTTTTGAGGTGCACTGATGCAAGTAGTTATTAGAATACTTATTTTGTGAAGACAAAATTGAGGCTCCAGGATGATAACTCACTCGAATAATATGCTAGAGCTCAGATGAAAACATGCTTCTGGCTGATGTTCAATAAACACATAAATACTGAAATAAATGCCTGTCCAATTTAACAAGTGATATATAAAAGCTGCAATGATCATTTTTCATCCTATCAAAATGAGGTAAATATTTCATTTTATCTGAGAAGCAGACTAACATTTTTGCTAGAGTTATGTGTTATAATCTGTATTTCTACTTATAATAGGCTTCTACTATGAAAAACAGCTTAAAATAGTAGCTTAGGATAGTAGAAAATTTTTTCTTTAAAAACTATTTTTCTTATAGGAGGTTTTCTTAATCTAGTTAGGTCTGTGAAATTGGATTTTTTTTAAAAAATAATTTTTATTTTCACTAACCTCTACCTGAAATTCTACATGTCCTTCAATAAATGAATGTAGATAAAAAACCACAGTAGTAGCCAGGCACAGTGGCACACGCCTGTAATCCCAGCACTTTGGGAGGCTGAGACAAGAGAATTGTGAGTTCAAAGCCAGACTCAGCAATGGTGAGGCACTAAGCAACTCAGTGAGACTCTGTCTCTAAATAAAACACAATAGGGCTGGGGATGGGGCTTAGTGGTCGAATACCCTTGAGTTCAATCCCTGGTACCAAAAAAAAAAAAAAGAAAGAAAGAAAAGAAAAAAAAACCACAATAGTAAAAACAGTCTACAGTAAAGTCAACAATAGAAATCACAGATTTTTTAGTGTACTCATTTTTGTATGTATTTTAAATATCTCTGAATATAGGCTCATCCTACTTTAAAAATATGAGTGTGAATGTGTTATACTATCATAAGTGAGTAATGACCTGAGAGCCAAAATTCACCACTAGATGTTCTTTAATGAATTCATTTAAAAGTCTACATGTTATTCTGTCACACATTTGTTTTAATATTTTGATAGATTTCCTCTGTGTTATGTTTTATGCTCTTAAAACTTTACTCAGAGAAGAGGTGCATAGACTTAGATTGCCAAAGAGGTCCATATCACAGAAAATGCTAAGAGTTCCTAATTTAAAACATACACTGTCATCTTAGAGAACAAAATTTTCTAAACAAAAACTTGATTAGGATTTTGAATGGTGATTTGAACTGCTTTCTTACAAATACCTTTATGTAGGTTCCCAATAGTTTCAAGTCAGCAAAACTCAAATCAGTGTGTACTGGAAATTATAACTGAGGGAAAGAGAATCTAAAGTCAAACTATTCAGAGCCATGCTCAACTGGGGATTTAACAGAACTGAAAATGTCTTTGACATGACAAGACTATATATTTTTAAAGATATTGTCAAGAATTTATTTTACATTAGGTATTTTCAACCTCAGCACTACTGACATCCTGGGCTGGATAATTTTTGATGGGGAGGGCTGTCCTATGTATGCACTGTAGAACGGTTAGCAGCATCCTTGGTTTCTACCCATTAGATGCTATTATCACCACCATCCCAATGTGAAAATCAACAATAGCTCCAGACATTGTCAAATGTCCTCAGAGGGGTAAATTTGCCAGTTGAGAATCCCTGTTTTACATGATAGTTTTTTTTAAGAACACAGATTATCCAACAAAGTGAAGGTAACTTGAATGTGCTAACTTGCCAGTTACTCATTTAACAGATACTTAGCACAGCACCTACTGTGTGCTTAGCATTGTACTATATCCAGTATTATGCCAGCCAACAAAGAAGGAAATTATAAAATAACAAATAAAAAAAAAAGAACAAGATTCACCTCGTGTTGCTTAAGAGGAAATTCATATCTTAATATCAGTCTATAATTTCTTTTTTCCAAGTTTGATATAGCAATAGGATGTGCTTACTATTTACAATTTTTTAAAAGAGCTACCTGGCTGATGAGGTTCCTCAGAGAGAGCAGACGTCCATGGATTGCAGCTTCATGCAGAGGAGACCAATCAGACACAACATCTGTATGGAAAGGGAGGAATGGGTCACATCCTACTAACGCACTTAGACTGGGAGGCTCATCTTTACCCATCAATTTAGAGCCTAACAGGTCCTGAACGGAGACGTAGGAGTCACTCAACAAAAATCCCCAACAGGTCTTCAGCATTTCTCTATTGATGTTTCTTGCACACATCTGAAATATCTGGATAAACTAACAAACCAAAAGAGTCAGATTAGGAGATCATTATGCTAGGTGAAAATAAGCCAGACACAGAAAGACCAGAAAGACAAGTGATGATGATCTCACTCATGTGGAATCTAAAAAAAAAAAAAAGTTGATCTCATAGAAGTTTAGAGTAGAGTAGTGGCTACCAGAGGCCAGGAAAAATTGGAGAGGAAAGGATGGGGAGAAGTTGATCACCATGTACAAAGTTACAGTTAGGTAGGAGTAAGAAGTTCTAGTGTGCTATTGCACAGGAGGATAATTGTAGATAACAGTTGTGTACAGTAATTTCAAAAGCTATAATAAAGGATTTTGAAAGTGTTCACCATGAAAAATGATAAACGTTTGAGGAGATAGATATATTTAACCTAATTTAAACACTGCACAATGTAGATATCAAACCTTCACATGGTTCTCCATAAATCTATACAACGTTTGTTTTTACATATCAGTTACAATAAATTTAATTTTAATTCAACAATTTTTCAGAGCTGTTATTTATTGATTGATGCATTATAATTGTACCTAATAGTGTAATTTATTGTACCCTATTGGAACATGCACAAAACCTTATCTGATCAATCTCATTTCCCAGTACCTTCCCTTTCCCTCATCTCCTCCCTCCCCCTGATCCACCACCATATGATCCAAGCATCCCACTCCTTGATATTTAACAAATTTTTTAAAAGAGGCAGATTGGGATGATAGATGACTGTACTTCCATTTTCACACTGGTCTCAAAGGCAAATGCTCCATTTAGTTAAGTGAGAGCTTCACTAATTACCAGCATTAGTGTGTTAAGCTGTGTTTGCCAGTCTAGTTTCCTGAATGAAATGCAAACCTTGGCATCTCAGCAAACAGTGCCATATACTAATAGTAGTAATCATGTAATTACATACACCATTAGGTTTGGAATCCAATCTAAATAGAACTTTATCTATTTATAGATTACCTCCTGTCCTAATATTAAGCACAAATCAGACCTTGAAACAGGGATATTATTTACCTCTCAAAAGCAGTGTGCCAGTGGGTTTAAAAGAAAGCTCTGAATTCAGATCCACTTGACCTCTTCTAAGCGGAGGGCCCCATGAACAGGTTTTGACCCTCCGTTTCCTTTTTGGTAAAGTGAGGACAGCAATATACATATCCATGGCTTGGTACATACTACCCACAATTATTATCCTTCCCTAACACTAAACAGAGAATCTCAATTATATCCCATAATCATTGCTATTTAAAATAGCAAATTTATAGCCATATAGGAGGAATACAAAGTCTCAGGGTAAAAAAGCCTGTTATCACTACCTTAACACTTTAAATGCTTTCCTCTCGCCTTATAATTAAATGTGGATTTACTTAATGAGGCACAGACCTGATTTTTTCTTTCTCATCTTAAGCTGCATCTGATTTCCAGAACAAACAGATGCACGAAGCCAGAGTGTGAAGAGGCTTGCCTGAGCTTGCGTCAGCGCCAGCTCTGCCTGCTTTGGTTAAACACGTGACATACAAACAAGGTGGATTTTCTGATACCAGTTCTGCCTTGTTTGAGAACTAATAGCTTCATAAAAGCTGAGGAAACCTGTAGAACCAGAGTCGTGACTAATGCCTTGCAAACTGAAAGGCCATGGAGGAGGAAGCAAGAACACTTTGCATTTAACACGTGGTGGCTGTGGCCTGCCTGCCACCTGGAGACATCAGTGCCCTGGAAAATCTGTCCCAGTGAGCAAGTTACCATCACTCCAGGTGGATTCATTAAGCATTGAGTATATAAGAGGAAGCAGAGTGAGGCTGCCTACACATGCCCATCCAGTGCTTTCCTTGTGGGGTCACTAAGATCTTAGGGGAAGGTACCTTAAGTAAAATGTCTTTTCCCACCTCCAAATCCTTATACTCAAGAGACATTCAATGTCTCACAGCATTCTTTTAGATTCCTAATTCAGCAACAATACTGCTGTTTCTAGGACTTGGAATCTAAATTCCAGATTACAAACATGGAAATATTTAGCTCCCAATTAGAATTCAAAAGAAAACTAAGTCCACTCCATTGGTCCAGATAATGCAAAATATCATTCACACAAAATCTTGAGCAATAAGAAAGAACCAAAAATTAAGAAAGATTTTGAAAATCTGTTATAAACAGATCTGCAAGTGCATCCTAATGGATCACTACATGTGATGATAAGTCCATTTTTTCTTCCAAGTGTTCAGCTACTAAGAAATAGAGCTGTCACACTCCCTTCTTAAAGCTACTAAGATCATTAGAGCCAACAGTCTAACAGTCCAAACAGTTATTTTGGGTCCTAAATTGTAACTGTTCGGATGCCATAAAAATATTACAATTCTATTATTAAATCTAGACAAAAAATGGGGTTTACTTTATACTTACTCATGATTGAACCATTATTTCTCCTATTTAGGGAAAATAAGAATCATGTACTTCTCCAAGAGAAAAACAAAAGGTACCTGATGTTTTGCACACATAGAGAAGATAGTACCTGCAGAGCAGACAGCCTGTGTCTTTTTGCGAAGTACAGAGGATTGTCCTGGCACACATAATAAGGGGCTGACAATACCAATGTCTGTATCTAGCTAGCTAGCTAACAGCTTCTTTGAGCTATAATTCACATCCTATACAATTTTCCCTTTTAAAGTGTACAATTCACTGCTTTTCATTACATTCACAGAGTTGTGCAACCAATACCACAATCAATTCTAGAACATTTTCATCACTCCAAAATGAAATCCTATGCCTATTAACATTCACTCCACATTTCCACTTCCCCCAGGCCCTGGCAACCATTGATCTACTTTCTGTCCTTATAGATTTGCCTATTCTGAACATTTCATGTAAACAGAACCACACAATGTGTGTTTCTTTGTGACTGGCTTCTTTCATGTAGCCTAATGTTTCAAGGTTCATCCACATTATAGCATGTATTAGTACTTCATCCCTTCTTTGCTCAAATATTCATTGTGTGGATGGACTGCATTTTATTCATTCTTTCATCAGTTGATGGAAGTTTGTGTTGTTTTCACTTTGGAGCTACTATTAATAATGCTGCTACAAACATTCATGTACAACTTTTTGGTAGATGTATATTTCAGTTCTCCTATGTATATACCTAAGAGTGGAAGTGCTATGTGATACTGGTAACACAATGTTTAGCCTTTTGAGATTATATTCCACTTTATATTTCCATCAGTAATATATGGAGTAGAGCTTCCCCTCCTAACTTAAAAGTCATTTCAATCTAGGGTTTGTTAAGCCTGTCACACTATCCTATGCTACTGCCCAAAAAGAAAAGCATGGGTTCTTGTGAAGCCTCAATCCATCTTACATTTATACAAGAACTTTGTCCTCAGCCGGTCTCAGAACAAACCACATGATTGCATAAAAACCTGAAACAGAGACAATGGATAGATTAATAGTTCTCTAACATTCAGAGCACACGGATTATATATGCATGTGCATACATGCATGAACACACACACACATATACAGTTCATCAAACACCATAATTTGCAACAATTAGTCCACATGCTCTCTTTTGCTCTGGAAAACAATGAAGAGATAAGAAAGACTTGGACCTTGTGAAATTCAAATGAGGATCTGCCTGTGTTATGATTTGGATGTGAGATGTCCCCCAAAAGATCGTATGTGAGACAATGCAAAAAGGTTTAGAGGAAAAATAATTGGGTTATGTGAGCCTTAACTCAATCAGTGAATTAATCCCCTGATGGTATTAACTGTGTGGGAACTATAGGTGGGTAGGGTGTGGATGAAGGAGGTGGGTCCCTGTAGGCATGGCTATGGAGTATGTATTTTGTATCTGGAGAGTGGAGTGTCTCTGTCTGCTCTCTGATCATCATGTGAGCTGCTTCTCTTCACCACACTCTTTCACCATGATGTTTAGCCTCACCTCGAGCCCTGAGAAATGGATCCAGCTGTCTGTGGACTAAGGCGTCTGAAACTGTGAGCGCTTAAATAAACTTTTCCTCCTCCACAATTGTTCTGGTCAGGTCTCTTAGTCACAGCAGCATAAAAGCTGACTGAAACAGCCTAGTAGGACCTGGTGCTCTTCCAGCATTTTCCAGAGCTGTAGGCTCATCACATGTCACTTAAGACCAAAGTAGCCTTACTTGCCTTCCTGCTGACAGCTGGAAGAAGCAGACTATGCAGAAAAATGGACCTAGTTTTCCTGCCAAAAGTGGCTGATGCTCACAGTAGGAGCATCATGGATAAAGGGGAGATTGAAGATTATAATACTCTTTTCCACTGATTCCACCAGTCTTTGAAACTCAAGGTCATTATCTACATGTAACACATTATACAAGCCCTTGACACATACTAAGGATTCTCAGCACTTATTCAGCCATGGTCTATTGGTTTTTCTATCTGGTTTTTCTGCCAGAAAATAGATGAAAAATGAGGTCACTGGCAGCACCATGGATCCTAAGTAAAATGGGGCAGAGAGCTCTCATAACCATTCCACAAGTCTTCCAATTGGTGCCATTAAACTTAGGTTTTTTTAAGAAATTTGTGTTTCTATCAAACCTACTGCACATTAGGAAGGCTGCTATTTCATTTTTATTACACTTTCTGGAATGATTTCTAAAATTTCCATTATTTCAGGAGAGATTTAAAATGCACTAATTGGTACATTCTGAAAGAGCTATTAACGAAGCTGAAAGCCCCAGTGAAGGCTGGAAAGCAGCATAAATCTATCCATCTCAGGAAACATTTTGCAAGGTCAAGAAGAGAAACCTCTTGACAACCTCTCTTCTAGGTTGTTCTGAGGGGATGGCATGACTCAACATTGGAGAGGATATGGGTGTTGTGTTTACAATCACAGTGGACCTTAATTTGATTTCAGGATAAATGAAAAGACAAATGGAGTCTCAAAGTCAGAAAGAGGCAAAGAGAAAGACCCACTGAGACAACTCTTGGGCAAGTTGCATCTGCCCACTGCAATTCTTTTTCCAGTTCCATCATCCAGCTCACTCATGCACTCACTCTCACTCCATTCTCCATAGGAAGCTCACATTATCACTTATTCTGTTTAACTGACAGGTTTCCCTTAGTAAACTTTCCCCTGCTGAGGTGCACCAATATCTAAGAATTCACCATAGGAGAATGATTTTTTCCATTCAATGCCTGTTTGTTACCTATTTTCTGTTTAAATGTGAAAACTCTACAGAGTGGCTCAATACAGTGGAAAAAAAATAAGAAGTATCTCTTACAGGTGTGGTCCTGCAGGCAAAAATCCAATGGTTAAATACTAAAAGTGGGAAGACTGGTTATGTGTTTGCTTGGGTTATGGTAGTTAGTTTATCCTACAATATATTTTCCAAAGTGTATATGGACTAGATATGAATTAGTTTCCTAGGGTTGTCATTAAAAATTACCACAAACTAAGTGACCTAAGACAATAGAACTTTATTATCTCACAGTTCTAGAGATTAGGAGTCTGAAATCAAAGTGTCAGCAAGACCATGCTCCAAAGGCTCTAGGGAGGAATCCTTCCTTGCCTCCTCCAGCTTCTGGCAATGGACACTCATCCTTGACATTCCTTGGCTTGTAGATGCTTTACTCCAGCCTCTGCCCCTGTCATTACACAGCATTCTTCCTTTATGTCTCTTCTCCATTTCTTACAAAAGTACCAGTAATGTGGAATTAAGGGCCCACCTACTCCAGTATAACTTCATTTTAACTCGTTACATCCACAATGACCCTATTTCCAAATAAGGTCCCATCCTGTAGTATGGAGGATTAGAATTTCGATGTTTCTTTCTGGGGACACAATTCAACTCATAACAAGGTACTTTCAGAAAAAAATATTCTTTCCCTGCTCTTGGGACAGGACAGTTGAATATTAAACAGATTTCTCTATAAAGCACTGGCTGCCAATCCTCACAACCTTTCCTCCCTCCTTCTGGAGAAGGAAGCAGAGACAAGAACCTGCATGTGAAGATGGGAGTAGCAAAATTCCCCAAGATGAACCATCCCTGGGCCCTATTTTCCCTCTGAATTGTCCTTGTGCCAGGGTACATGCTTCAGCAGAGCTGAGTTTCTCAGGATGGCAGTTTGGAAACAGCACTCTGAATGTTCTACATTCCACACGTCACCAAGGTCAAAACTTCAGAAGCATAAACAAATGCAACCAGCTATAACTGAGGTTTTATCCCAAGTGCAGGACTAGTGCAAAGCAGAGAATAACTCTACTTAAGTATGAATTGGGAGAAAGACTAAGAGAGCTTCATGGGAGCAGTTACCCTGCTGGGTGTGGAAGGTATGAGTAGGAATGTGTCAGTCTGATTCAGAGGAGATGAAAAGACAATGGTGTCCAGGAATCTATCCTGGTGATCTGAAGTTCTTTGAAAACCTTTCTTCTATTAGTGCCTGTGGAATTACAACATCCAGAGTCTCTTCCTGCTTCCCTGTCCAACTCACTGGTCCCACATCCTTAACCAGAGGTCTATCCCAGGGCTTAATCCTTGGCTCTCAGCTCTTGGCCATCAGAAAATTTGTCCTTTCACTGACTTTGAACCACAGCCTCTGTGCAAAACATTCTGAGGTCTGACTTCCAACCTGTATTTTTCCCAATCTCAGTCTTGTATATTATGCTGTGTATAGGGCATAGTTATTAGTACTTCTTTTTCTTTTTGTTCTTTTTAATTATACATGACAGTAGAAT
>PVHX01023694.1:0-25556 GCA_004024805.1 Geosciurus inauris
TTTTCTTTTTCTTTTTCTTTTCTTTTGGTACCACTGAGCCACATCCCCAGCCCTATTTTGTGTTTGATGTAGAGACAGGGTCTCACTGAGTTGCTTAGTGCCTCAGTGAGACTGGCTTTGAACTCGCAATTCTCCTGCCTCAGCCTCCCAATGTAGCTTTTTCTTATAATAGAGAACATTTGATCTTTGTTTTTCTGAGTCTGACTTGTTTCACCATAGCATGATGTTCTTCAGTTCCATTTGATTGTCAGCAAATGCCATAATTTCATTCTTTTTAATGACCGAGTAAAAATCCATTGTGTATATATACTGTATTTTCTTAATCCATTCATCTATTGATGGACACCTAGGCTGGTTCCATAAGCTTGGCTATTATGAATTGCACTGCCATGAACATTGCTATGGCTGCTGTATCACTACAGCATGCTTACTTTTTTTACTTCTTTTTTTTTTTTAACTTCCTAAACTTTTGAGAGAGGTCTATACTCAGTGTCTTCACATCTCATTAATTCCTCAACCCATTACAGTCTGGCTTCCACAAACACCACTCAATTAAAAATCCTCTCTCGCCAGCATCCTCTCAATCCGCCCACTCAGTGGTCCCACTTTCCCTTGTCATCCTACTTGACATTTATGCAACATTGGACACGGTTGACCAGCTCCTCCTTATTGAAACTCTTTCCTTTCTCAGTCTCTTTTATTTCACTGGCTCCTGCCTCTCTGAGCTTCCTTCATGGGCTTCCTTTGCTGATCCCTCCTGCCCTTTGATGTTGTTTTTTAGGGGATCTATTTACGGGCTGCTCACGTTGCCTTCTCTTGCTCTACTCTAATTTCTTCATTCACCTCATATGCATTGATGAAGCGCTCTGCTTCCTGACTTCTCAGCTGAACTCTAATTCTTATTTCCTAGAGCTTTTAGGATACCTTCTCTCGTTTTTTTTGTTGTTGTTGTTTTAAGTATTTTTTTAGTTGTAGATGAGCACAATACCTTTATTTATTTTATGTGGTGCTGAGGATCGAACCCAGTGCCTCACACATGTGAGGCAAGAGCTCAACTGCTGAGCCACAACCCCAGCCCCCTTCTCTTGTTTTTAAAAACCAGGCTGCATTATTATTATTACCGTTATTTGTGGTCATTGTTATTAAATTCCCCATGCATTTTCACATAATTTTTGTTTGTTTGTTTGTTTACTATATCCTTCCTCCACCATCCTGGCTTGGAGCATGCTTGGCTTTTATTCAAGAATAGCTGTTCTAGATGTTTTCTGTCACCTTTAGGAAGAGTTAGTTGTTTTTACTTCCTTTTTACTTTTGAAGTATTTTGTTAATGACTGATATTAATGGAATTCTGATGTGACAGTGGCTGATCTAAGTCCTTCACATGGATTATCTTATTCAGCCTGCACAGTAGTAGCTCAGGGCTTCTTATCATCTACTGATTTTGAAGGAAGAAACTAAGACCTCAACGTAATGATTTGCTCAAGGTCTTACAATAAACCGGGGCAGTCTGAGTCCGGAGTCCATGCTATAAATCATAATCATCTTATGCTACCTTTCCAAATAATAGCAGCTAACTTTTACTGACTGCTTACTTTGTGTGTAGATTTTCTGTGTGTTGTCTTATTTGGTTCCTAGGAAACTCTTAAGAAATTGTATAATCATAATACCTATTTTATAATGAGAAAACTGAGTCACAGATAGTTTAAATAACTTGCTCAGAACTGCATAGCCAACAAAGTAGCCGAGTTGGAATGTGCTTTGTGTTATTTACACAAGTTACAGAGATTCCCAAATTGCTCTATAATTAACCACTTAGGTGCCTTCATCTTTTAGGCTCTTCTTGAAGGACCAGGTGATGTCATTTTCAACTTTTTAACCCCTTTTATCTTGTCACAGAATGCAAGTGCCACAAATGTGAAGGGAAAAGAGACTAAAAAAACATTTTGTCTATTTATTGCTGTCTTTGGGTCTTTTTTCTGGGCCAACTGATAGGCACCCACTGTATATGTTTTCCATAGCAAATCATTTTTTGTGTGTAGCATTATGAAGCAAAACACGAAAATGCTGCTTTTGCAACTCTTTTGAGTAAACACAGTTTCAGTTCCCAAAGGTAAAATAATTGCTGTCCTGACGGTCTGTATTTGCTATTCTCTCCCTTTTGCAGTTTTTGGCTGTAGTATCCAGATGGAAAGTTTGGTTGAAGAGACCCTTAATCTATTTGGAGACCACATTGCACAGAATATATACCTACAACAAATTGCAGTCACATCGTAGCTTGAAAGAGGGCATTTTAGGTTGAGTGCAACTACATCTGCCCATTTTCCCCTCCTTCCTGCCTTTCCTCCCTTCCTTCCGTCTTTCTCTAATAGCTGGGTTTCACCGTGTGCTGATGTTGTCACATAAGATCTACTATGTGCTCTATTTCTAAAATTATAATTTCATTCTCTATTTTGTCTCAAACAGGTTAGTTTTATAGTTTTTAAACCACAAAATACAATGCTTTGCTTCAATAAAGCACAGTGTATCTCGTCATTTTTCTTATTGTTTTGTTTATAAAATCACAAAAATAAGGCATTCTTTTGCAGAAAAGATCCAAAATACATAATTATATCCTGTGAAATTTGAAGTCTCTCTTTGCCATATATGTCCAATTCTGTTTCTCTACTTGCTTTGTTTGCAATCCTTTTTTTTCCTATACGTTACAAACACAAATGTGCACACACACATATTGAGTTTTAAAATGTCGTAAATTAGAATTGCATTACACAGATTTTCTTCAGTATATTTCTCCTATCACAGTATATCTTTCTGTCTGTATTAATAAATCTACTTAATTCTTTTTAATGATTACGTGACATTCCATATGAATGTACACCGTATAACCAATACCTCATAAACCAGTTCCATTCAGAGGAATATGTGGATTGGTTTCCACTATGGTAAACATGCACCTATGTTTGTGCTCATGCAAGATTTCTGTGGCTGAATTCCTAGAATTCAAGTTGCTCCTTCAGGGAGTGCAGATTCTAATGGACTTTCCTTGTTGACAGTCCCCACCAACCACACCTTCCACATTCCCATCCTCACATGGGGCCTTTCCATAGGGAGTCTGACCTATCCATCTTTACAATATTAATAAATGTAGTTACATTTATATATTTTAATCAATATTGAGGATGAATCTGAATCTATAACTCCCCCGCTCAACACCACTAGGTTGGTATGCCTAGTACTAGTATGGTATGCCTGTACTTTTCTGTTTCCTCTTCTACTTTCTTTAATTGGTTATATCATTTGGAATTGTCTTGGTTGTTACTCAACTTTAAAATCTCTTCCCCTGTCTCTCATAACTCATTTCTTTTTTTTTTTTTTTGGTACCAGGGATTGAACTCAGGGGCACTCGACCACTGAGCCACATCTCCAGCCCTATTTTGTGTTTTATGTAGAGACAGGGTCTCACTGAGTTGCTTAGCGCCTCACCGTTGCTGAGGCTGGCTTTGAACTCGTGATTCTCCTGTCTCAGCCTCCCAAAGTGCTGGGATTACAAGCGTGAGCCACCACACCCGGCTCGTAACTCATTTCTTAATAATTGCATTGAGCTTTATGCCTACATTATACCAAACAATTTAAACTATGTCACCTATTTTTTGTATCATGACCTTCATTTTTAAATTCCTCTAAAATAAAATTATTAAATTTTTCTATCTACAAAGAGATGCCTGGGTGGTCAGGTTTATATATCATTGAACATATAATAATGTTCTTATTTTTTACTGGTTCTAGATTACTATTTTATTTTCTTACAGAAGTCCAGGTACAAGATAAACTTTTCTTAGTTTTTTTGAGAGCATTTCTCTATTATTCTTGAGTACTCAGTCTTGTTCATATAAAATTTGAAGGCAAATTGATTTTTGTTCTTTTAGGTCACACATTTTTTTTTCTCCTTAGAAGATTTGCTTTTTCTTTCTCCCTTTGGACTTTCAATAATCTCACCAAGATTTATGTGTGTTTTTTGTTTGTTTACTTTAAAAATTTTCTGACTTAGAATTTGTCAGCTACTTTCAGAAAAAAATTTAGATTCTCAGATCCTGAAGTTGTCATAGCAATGAAATTCTGAATTTTCTTTTACTATTTTTTCTTGTTTGGTTCTATGAGAAAAACCAAGACAATAAATAGTAAAGGAGAAATAAAATGTGCATGTCCATGATTTAAAAAAAAATCTCAATAGCTGTATTATTTGATTATAGCTTATCATGGCTAATCATTTTATTTTTGCTACTGAATAGATTTGAATATCTAGAAATAATGTATGCTTCCATTCTTTCTGGTCATAAAGGCATCTAGTTACTTATAGTCAGGCATAAGAAATTTAGATTATAGGATTGAGCAAAGTCTGCTTTCTGTGCCCCAAAGCCTATATTCTTACTCATTTTCTTGAAAATTGGAGAGGAGCTTGTCTGGAATAACAATTTGACCCCATTCATTATAAAATCATTTCCAACAGTTTATTGAGTGCATTTAGATTACATATTTAGATTGCAGGAGTTTCTGAGAAATGTATTAATAGTATACAAAATTTCATGCAAAATATCAACAAAAAATCCCTAGCCTCAATAAATAGCGTAAATGTATTATAGGAAAAATGGTGGGTCTGACTGACTATCCATGGGGTAATTCTTATTTAACAGTGCTCTCTGCCAGGCTCCTCTTCTGTCTTCTATAAGCATGGCTTCCTTTAATCTTGACAGTAGTTGCATAAGGCAAGCACTCTAATTGTCCCTATTTTACATAGGAGGAAAATAAAGTTGAAAAATAAGCTAACAAATAATCAAGTCGGGATTTGAATCCAAACTTCTGTATTCCTCAAGAGTGCTTGCTTATGGTGCATGGTGGTATGGAAATTGTTCAGGATCTTGATCTCTGCATCTTCAATCAGAGAAGCCATCCTGGAGGTGGTGTCTCCTCCCAAAGGGATTCACTGGTGAGGAAGAGCAGAGCATTCCAAGAGGGGATAATTTTTACAATGACAGACCAGTGAAGAATGTAGCCCACCGGATAGAACTATAGGTTGTTGTGTGTGGGTGTAAGATCTCTCTGTGAGCTATCTATTCTTCAGAGGCATCTTTGTTTTGGTACTTTGGATTTTACAAATTCTTTTTTTTTTTTTTTGGTACACAACTGCTCAGTGATGGACATCAGTGGCTAAAGTGGTTGAAATATTAGCACAGATGAAGATCTGGTAGTGTCACCCATCCAGATATAGCCTTCAGATTTGGTTTCATCTATTTAGAATGAGACCGAAATTGCTATAGATTTCAGGAGAAATTTGTCATAAAAGCACAATGAGGTCCAATCATATTTACTTATCAAAATAATTGACAGTACAGTTCAGAATGTCAGTATCAGATCTGCATGATTCTGGCCCATGAGGATTCCAAACAGGCCACCTATTTAAGAGTAGCCTGTGACAAGAGGGATGAGAATGAGTGCTAGAGAAAAATTTTGGTAAGTACTAGAGAGTACTTTCAATTTTAAGCTTTCAGAGCATTTCTATGCACACAAATGAATCAAGAGGCCGTTGAATAGTTCACAAAATGCTTTTCATGGAGCTGTTTAAAATTTAACAGGTGTCAAAGAAATTCTACCAAAGAAACTGAAGTGCATTTTGAGTGTGTTTTATTTCAGCGTTATTGCCTGACACAGGACAGAATGTGAGACCAGCTCTCTTCATCCAGGGAATGATTAAATTCGAACTCTTGAGTTATGTTGCATCATGTTCCAGAAATATCCTAGATCATTAAATTAATTCATGGATGCACCAATTTCTAAAGATTTTACTCATATGTAGCATAATGAAAGCTTGGGGTAATGAGTCGTATTGTGATCTTATGAGGTCAACCTACCACCCATGGCTCTATGTGTTTATCTGTGGGAGCCAATGCAGTTGTATGTGTTAGGCGAAATTCCTTCGTAATTTGAACCCCTCTCTATTGAAGTGATCTCTGACCACTTTAAGGCTCTGGTATCCCTTCAAAAACAAAGGCTTTATCTCTTCAGATCTCACCCTGAATTCCATTTGCCTCTGAATTCCAATCAAAGGCAACAGAATAATTCAATTCCCTTTGAAATTGTCGATGCAATCTGATGTTGACGTGGATCTCAGGAGTAGTCTAGTGAAAAGCATGTTCTCCTGCTGGATCATTGCTCACATTGTTTTTTTGTAAGCGATTCAAAGCTGTTTAGAACAAGGTTTTTCTCAAGTCCCTTATACTGTCACAGCTTGGGTAAATTCACTTTGGTGGAAAAACATCTTGATCTATCAAGGTTGGTTCATCAACTTCATGAATTTAGGAAGCACGAGAGTGTGCAGAGAAGAGTGCTGTGATTAATCCTTGATGTGATAAAAAGAAAAATATAATTAGAAACAAAGCTATTGTTCAAGAGATGGGCTCAACTTCCAGGGACTGACTTCTAATCCGGAGACAGGCTTGCCTGTGGGACTTGTGCAACATCAAAGAAGGAACGGAGGATGTAGGGATGAACTTACAAGTCACAACATGTTTCCTGGGGCATGAACAGTCTTTCTGCTCCAGTCCCAGATTTTATCCTTCAATGGCTTTCTATCACACCAATTCTCTGAACCGCTCATATGGGCAATTAATCTATTTATTCTTTTGTCTTGTTCTCGCATTGCTCACGTATTATCTTGCCTCCACAACCAGATTGAAAGGTCCTGGAGATCAAGGGCCGTGTTTTCCACTGCTTGTGTGGTGACAGCAGCATCTAATGGTGTGTGGAGTTCACGGGAGACTTCCCTCAAGCCTTAAAAAGTGGCATCAAATTGACTAAGTAGCCTCAGGAATCTTGACCCCCAGCCAGCACAGAATCCACAAAATCTACTTATCCTCACCACTTTCCATCTCGGTTCTCCACTCTCCTGCCCCAACCACCCTGCACGCTTTCCTCGAAAGGCATCTTGGGAAAATGTTGCTGCTTTCATCTATGGTCCTTTTCTTCTGCTTGAATGCCAAATTTAGGCATATGGCATTAAATCTTTTTTTTTTTTTTTTTTGAGCCAATAGTTAACAGGCTAATAGTTAACAAGTATATATGAACAAGTTAATAATTAACAAGTGAAATAGATGATAACTATGTGGTTGCCTAGACTCTACACAGGATTTCCTAACATGCGTATGCTTACATGCCTCTTAAGTGGATTTCAGTATATCATTACAGTTTTTATTGAGCATGGCGACTTCATCATTTTTGTTGGAGTTCATTCTTGCTTCCAAAGTCCAAGCTATTTCTTTCTTCCCCCTCATTTTCTCTTAAACATGTGTATCACCTCTGATTCTAAAATTAATAGTTATTGTAAAGACTTGAGCAAACACAGAGGACAACCAGAAAAATCAAATCCATCCATAATTCAATCACTTGGAGACAAACATTTTTAAAGTCATTTTCTCCCAGGCTTTTCCTATGCACGTATTTGCGTATGACCCTCATTCCATAAGCTTAGATAAACAATAAGATATGTTTTCTTTTAAAAATCCAAATAAAATCTGCCCTCCTCCTCACACAATCTATCACAATCACTTTGCCAAGTTAGAGGAAACTTCACTGATGTTTTTAGTATAATTTGCTGAAAACTATAAATCCATGAAAAGTAGGTTTTTAAAAAGAATATTTAGTTTTCCATCTAAGAGTATAGTAAATAAACTTTGAGTTTTCTTTTATCTCTCTAAATTGTAGATTTGGAGTGGGTGAGAGGAGGAGTGTGGGATTAAAGTCCCACCCTTTTCTGAGTTATTTTTAGATGTTTAGCCTTTTTTATTGCAAATGTGAAAAAATAGTTATCATTACACTTCCCTTTATCGTTGTCATTATTTCAGAGAGTCACTGATTTTTTTGTGTGTGTTTCCTTTGTTTTCAACCATATTAGTAAATGTTCTTATTAGTTATATTAAATTTTCAATTTAGTTTTTTGGAATTTTAAGTAGACCATAGCACTTACAAATAATAACAACTATACTTTTTTATAGCTTACTGCATTGATGGGAATGTGTAGAATAAGATCAATAATGCAGACATCCTGTTTTTTAGAAATGAGAGTCTCACCATGTGGCCCAGGCTGGCCTCAAACTCCTGGGCTCAAGCAATCCTGCCTCAGTCCTTCAGGAAGCTGGGACTACAGGCCTGTACCACTGCACCCAGGTCTTTTTAAAGGGAATGTCTCATAATAATAGAAAGGAGATCAGTAAAGGAGCAGAGCAAGCAGATCAGGGGGAGGGAGGATGGGCTGAAGGGGAAGGTGCTGAGGAATGAGAATGATCAAATAATGTGTGTGTATGAATACGGCATAATGAACCCCACTATGTACAATTATAATAAAAAAGAAAGGGAATGTCACCAGTGTTTTATGGACAGATATTTTTCTTGATTTGAAACAGATGTTCTTTATCATGCTAAGTAATAAATAGTTGTTTTTAAACAATATTCTTAAGATTGAGTGCTTCTTAGAATTTTGTAGTCACCTGTTCTGAAAAAAATAAACTCTTGTGTTGAGAATCAACATAGGCATAATTTTCTAATCTATTGATCATCAAAGGATAGCAGTAAATATAATAATTAGCATGTGTAACAGACTTTTTATGCCATTTGTATTTTTGTTTTTATCACATATTTGTACTTTTCTTTCTTTTTTTTATTATAATCTTCATAAGATGTCTGATTTTTCATTTGCTGCATCTCACAGTATCTTCTTAAGTGTTCACAGTGCATGTGATGATTTGTAATTCGTTCCGTTACTCCTGCAATTCATGTTATATTCCCTTCCATAGATGGCCCTGTTTTGGTATAAGTCACTCTGGCAAAATTCTTTAAATGAAATTTTAATCCTTCTTTATGCCTGTGCAGTGTGGTAACCAATAGGCTGGGCAAAACTCATAGCATGCTTCTCTGGAATAGCATATGGTTTTTGTTCTTATTTGTACTTCTCAAGATTGAACTTTTAATTCTTCTATATGAAATGGCCCTAACAGTGTTTTAATCTGAAGTAATCTTTACAGTCTTACCTAACTAGCATAAATTTCCTTATCTTTTAAATCTCTGTTTTGCAAACTTCTTTATGTTTGTTCAGAACAAAATATTTCTTGGGGCAGAGTAAATGTTCACCATTTGCCAGGTTCTGACCAGGCACATGCCCTTTGAGTAGTCCACCCTCAGGCAGTTTTCCTGGGGTTTGCTGGTCTGGTTGAACTGTCTTCTTTTGAGCGCAGGGCTGTGGACTCCCTGCATCCCAGATAGAGAATGGGGATGGGGTTCTGGTCCAGTGTCTCACCAGTCACATGTGTGGCCGCTGGAAAAATAGGAGAGTGCTCTTATGTGTGAAAAGAGAATGTCAAATTAAGTAAAATAGGACAAAGTTTTCCTCTAGGGTTGGTTTATTATCTACATGATTAAGATGTTAGTAAAATTCAGGAATTGCAAAAATATTGTCTTGGTATCCATGAAGAGTATTAAGCATTTTGGCCCCTCAAAATCTCTTAACATCTTATTAAATCAATATAAAATCACCATTTAAAGATCTTAAAAATGTTCAATTTACTATCTGCATCAAACATCTTCAATTTTGAGTAATAGGAGTGTCATTCTAATGCTCCTTTGCAAAATAAATTTAATTGACTCTTCTACATATACATTGACTGCAATCACATTTATGTTCCTTCTCTCTACTCCATGTCAAAAACAATTAAAATAACAAGAAACTAACACACCTCCCAGCTCCACTACAAAAATACTGCTTTAGAAAGAGCGTATTTCAGGTTATCAAACACTATTCATTTCCACAGTGCTGGTCAACCAACAAGATGCATTTTTTCCCACAATTTTATTCTCTACCAGTTTAACTTAGTTCTTATAGTTGATGTTTTCCAAAATCACCATGCTTCTTCACTGAAAAAGAACTACCTTATTTCTTCATTTATTTGATTCTCCCGGTTGTGTCTACCTAATTGCAGGTTAGTTTGGGCTATCTGCGTAAAGATGAATTAGCTTGAAAGCCAAATTCCATTACTCCTACTACAAAGATAGGTCCAATAACAGATGTAACAAATTTCAGCCATCTTTTCTATTGGGATCACAGATGGTATTGATGTGGAAGACATCTGTGGCACAGACCAGAGGAGGGATGGTTGGCTTCATTTAGAAGCAGGGCAAAAGATATGGCAAAAAAGAGCTAAGGATGCCAGGAGGAATTTCATGCATGTTCACAGGTCCTGGTAAGTTGATTGATTGTAACAGATTCAGAGCCCATTGATGGGAAACCTAGGGACAGACTGGGTGATCCTACTCTGTTTCTGGAGGAATCTAGATTGAAGAATAGATATAATAAACTGTGTGAAAGAATAGACAGAAAGACTTTTAAGGGAAAAAAATTTTTATCAAGCAGGAATATGGGCACAGCAAGTTTGAACCCTTTTGCACCTTTGTTAAGGAAAGTTATACATCAAGATATAGATGAAGTAATAAGTTAAATAGAGTCCATGGGAGAAATGTGTAAAATTTAAAAAGTGGAACAGAACTGTGATATTGGTTGAATATATTGATGATAGGATATATGTGTGGATTTAGATTATCCATTTATTAATTTAACAAATACTACAGAGCATCTACTAGAAACTGACAGTTGCTGGGAGATAATGACATGCAAATTAAACATGGTCCTGAGCTTCTAGTACTTATAGTCTTGTTGAAGACCCTTCATGCATGGTAAAACACTAGTACGCATGTAAAACATAAATATATAATTGAAATCATTTTTTCTTTTTATAATTCTCAATATTATTGTATTTGTACAGTCCATCCTTTTTAATATCATAGGCTTTAAATATTAGCATAACAATAAGCATTTTGCATATACTAATTCATTTAATCATCATACACCCAGGATTAAGCACCTCCTAAGCAGGAAGGCTGGGAACCAAGCCCTGGCTACATAGGCTCCAGTCTGTGCTCTTAATCATGATTATGGTGCAGTGATGCAACTCTTTGTGCTAAACTTCCTGTAAAACTTTATCCTGAGCATTAGCATTCATTAGCTTCCCTGTTGTTGAGTCATAATGTCCCCATATCATTTATATTATATTATCATTTATATTTGCTGCAGCGCTCTGCATACAGTAGGCCTTTGGGATATGTTATCGATAACTGGCCTCACCACGCAGGCCAAGAAGGTCAACTTGTTGCATAAATGATATTGGCAAGTTTCCTTAAATGCAGTTTTAATTCTGCTTTATAACTGTCAGGTGACCTCAGCCAATACACTTTCAAGTAAGGGTAAACCTTGGGGAAATAAGAAGGACCTACGACTGGCTCAGCTCACACACAGGCCAGAAAGTTCCTGGCATTTGGGGTACAATGATGCTCAAGGAGGCTGGCAGAACACCTGGTAACTCCACAACATCTCTAAGGAGGTTATTCTTGCTTCTCCTCAATAGTACCATTCTCGTGCCCCCCTACCCCATTTTCCTTCTCTATAGTATGAAATTCTTATTACACTCCACTTCTATTGCTTTGTGACCTTCACTGCTTACTTTCTTTTTTTTATTTTTATTTTTTTTGTACTGGGGATGGAACTCAGGGGCACTCAACCACTGAGCCATATCCCCAGCCCTGTTTTGTGTTTTACTTAGAGACAGGGTCTCACTGAGTTGCTTAGCGCCTCGCCATTGCTGAGGCTGGCTTTGAACTTGCGATTCTCCTGTCTCAGCCTCCCAAAGTGCTGGGATTATAGGCATGCGCCACTGCACCTGGCTTCACTGCTTACTTTCTGTAGTTGCTCTGTTTGCTGCCATATGTACAAGTCTCATATTTGTATTCTAATGAGATAGTATCTTATGGGACTTGCTTTAAGGTAACTGGTTCAGGGCTCAGGTTTGGTGCTGGTGTATACATGAACTGGTGGCCAGTCTGAAGCCAGTTGCTTTTGACTCAGAAGCTGACCCCTGTCACTAATTTGTGGCCAGGTTGTGCTGTGTTTGGAGCTTTCTGCAGGAAATTCTGAGCATCTGGGAGGGGTGCAGTGAAACTGTCAGACTATTTGCATAGCTTTTCTGGTATAAATACATTATTGATTTTTTTCACATTGAATGCCTATGTGATGCATATCAATAATTTGTGCAGAACTGGGAAAGAACCTATCTGTTTGAATGGAAAGATAATGCAGGAGATGGACGGTAAAATTGTTAAAATTTTATAAATTTTACATTTTGAACAAATTTCTAAAGGTAGAGTTTTAATAATGTGGTTAATTTTGCAGTTGTTGATAGCAAAGTGAGGGCAGGAAGGAACTTTTAGAGTTTACCTAGACCATTTCCTACTCTAAAAAATGAACTCTGGTGGATATCAACCATTCAAACATTTGTATCTAAAAGAAAACCTCCTAGAACCTGTGGAGCGACATGTTTGTGAGAAGTCACTGCACTACAAAGCCTTTATTCTTCATCTTGATTGCTCTGCCTTATTTTCTTCTTAGCCTCTATCACCCCCTGCATACTATGTATTTATGTGTCTATTGTTTGTTCTTGTCTCTCCTATTAGAATATAAGCCATGTAGGCTTGGTATCCTTTACCAGCTACTATTTCTTCAGGGTCTAGAAAGTGCATGGCTTATGGTACATATTTGTAAATGTTTGTTGAATGAGTGAATGAGCTAATATATATATTGAAAAGTGTCTAGAAAAATATACACCAAATTGTTAATAGTACTCACCTCAGGGAAGTATATCTAGCCAAGGTAGAAGAGAATTAAAGGAGAATAATGTAAAATGGTGAACATCAATGTTATAAACCTTCATATCATTCACATTTTTGTTACTTAATAAAAGAAAAAATTGACTTGCTTTACATTAGGCTTTTCAGGAACATATCTATTACACAAATAAGTAAAGGTATATATATATATAGCTGTAATAATGAAAATAAATATTTATTAATCTCCCATGGTCTTTTTCAATAAGTATGTCCAATGTCTTACAGTAAGATAGAAAGTTCTTCTTCAGAAAGATGCATATTTTAAAAATCTATTTTTAGTATTTCACATATGGTATGAAATGAATATGCAATTGTCAACTGTCTAGGCAAAACAAAACAACATACCAATTTTTAAAATAAAAAGCCCTTTGAAATATCTGGAAATATTCATCAGTACTCAGTGAAATAAGAGAGCTGCTGAGAAGAATGCTTGCAAATATTTAAGAAACAATTGATTATAAATAATAAATAGAATCATCTTGTAGGGGTAAAAATTATGCCAACATGCAAAATAGCTCTAAAAAATACTATAAAATTGAAAAATTGAAGAGGAGGAGCCTATTATTCAGGGTCCACTCAGGAAAACAGACTGTATTAGATGTGTTTTAGTAGGCACATTTATATGAGTAAATAATTGCAAAGGCAAGGGCAAGCTTAAAAACCCTAGGGGGAAGGAAGGCAACCCAGCCATCAACAATAGTAGGAAGACTCTATCTTCTGTGGGGCTGGAGGAACTCAGAGAGGACACAGTGTTACCAGAGCCTTGAGCCCAGGACCACTGGTAGGAACTGGGATCACATCCAGAGACACAAGGGAGGGGGCTAAAATTACAAAAGAAGAGACTCTCTGCCAGAAAATGGTCTAAGAAGGAGATACAGACACCACCCAAAGTAGAAAGAGAGAAAGAAATACTCTGGCTTCTTCCTGCTCCCCACCCTCAAATCTCCCACTAGTACCTTCCATCGACCAAATCCAGCAGGAAGTAAATGTGAAAGGGATCCTGGTAAATGTAGTTTACAGAGTTTGATGGGACACAAAGTATAGACCCAGAGGAACAATGAGGAATGGTTTTGAGAACAAACAGATGAAAGACCTGAATAAAGGGTTTTATGAAGGTAACAATGCAGCTGTCAAATTTCATATAAAATATTTTAGGTATACTTAGAAATATTAATTATATGCAACATTTATTCAGGTGTATTTACAAAAAAATAGCATGGATTGAAGCATAGCATTCTTTCTCAACCTTTTCAGACTTAGGAATCCTTTACATTTCAATGCATCATCAATCAAGTGATTAATTCTTTATTCCTATATTATTTCAGCAACATATGGCATGAAAAATAAACATTTATTTGCTTACTTGAGGTTAGGAATTTTTATATTTGTGCTAAAAAATAAAGTATTTTTGAAAAATTATTTTTTTTCTGATTTATTTCTAAATGGCAAACTGAGAGATAATTTGAGGCTGTTATTTGTAAGCTTTACTTGCGAACAGTCCTCCTGCCCCAATAAATTGAAGGCCAAATTAGATATGACAATCATTTTATTTCTCTTTTTGACTTTGGCTTTTGAAATATTGGAGGCATTTCAATGTGATGTGTAGGAATTTAAATGAATGAACCTTATGGATCTGTTGAGGATCATCTTGAGGTGAATTTGCAGAATTATTATCATTTATTGCTTTTCATCAACTATATAATTGAGAAGGTTTTCCCAGTGATTTATACCACCATAAAATACTTGGTCTTATTTCTATTAATTATGATTTGGAAGATGTAGTAAATATAGTGTTAATGAATGTATTGAATGATGTTAGATTAATTGGAATGACAAAAATGCCTTAAGCAAAGAGTTATAGTTTGAGACTATTGGCAAATCCAAAGATAAAACTGTTATTTACTTTGTGTCCTACCCTGTCCTTAGAAGTATGACTTGTCCAGAGCAAGAATTTAGATCCAATATTCCATCTGATAATTTTTAAAAGTTGATTATGGAAATTTCAAGCATATACATAAATAACTTAGAACTGCTCATCTAGCTTCAACAGTGATCAACTCAGAACTGACTAGTCTCATTTCTTTCCTGTCTTCATGAGTACCACTGGATTATTTTATAGACAACCCCCAGAGATCATATATCATTTCATCTTTGGTTTTAACAGCCTTTTTTAAAAAAGCATTTTTAAAATTTTGTTTTAACTAGTTAGACATGAGAGTAGAATGCATTTTGACACATCATAGGTTATAAATGGAGTGTAACTTCTCATTTATTTGGTTGTACATGATGTGGAGTTACACAAGTCATGTAATCATATATGCCCATATGGTAATAATGTCTGATTCATTTTACTGTCATTCCTGCTCCCATGCCTCCTCACTTCCCTTCACTACCCTCTGTTTAGTTCAAAATACCACTATCCACCCCCCTATGTGAATTAGCATCCGCATACCAGAGAAAACATTTGGCCTTTGGTTCTTTGGGATTGGATTATTCCATTTAGCATAATATTCTCCATTTTCATCCATTTACCAGCAAATGCCATAATTTCATTCCTCTTTAAGGCTGAGTAATATTTCACTCTCACTCTGTGTGTGTGTGTGTGTGTGTGTGTGTGTGTGTTTCTTTATCCATTCATCTGTTGAAGGGCACCTAGGTTGGTTCTATAGTTTAGCTATTGTGAATTGAGTTGCTATAAACACTAATGTGGCTGTGTCACTGTAATATGCTGATTTTAAGTCTTTTGGGTCATTCCAAGTTTTTGTTTTTGTTTTTTTTTTTTGGTACCGAGGATTGACTCAGGGACACTAGACCACTGAGCCACATCCCCAGCCCTATTTTGTGTTTTATGTAAAGACAGGGTCTCACTGAGTTGCTTAGCACCTCGCTGTTGCTGAGGCTGGCTTTGAACTCGCGATTCTCCTGTCTCAGCCTCCCTAAGTGCTGGGATTACAGGCTTGAGCCACTGCGCCCAGCTTCCATTCCAAGTTTTACGAGAAATACACATACTAGTTTCCATAGTGGTTGCACCAATTTGCAGTGCCAGCAGCAATGTATGAGTGTACCATTTTCCCCCACATCCTTGCCAACATTTAATGTTGCTTGAATTCTGGATGAATGCCATTCTGACTGGAGTGAGATGGAATTTCAGTGTGGTTTTGATTTCTTTAATTGCTAGAGATGTTGAACATTTTTTTCATATATTTTTTGATCAGTTGTATTTCTTCTTCTGTGAAGCATCTTTTGACAGTTTTTTATTGGGAAGGAAAGAAAGAGAAATGGTAGCTTTCCATTTTGTAATGGTAGGAGGTTCAACACAATGTTCATCTGTTTTCTTTTTCTTTTTTTTTTGGTACTGGAGATTGAACTCAGGGGCACTCGACCACTGAGCCACATCCCCAGCCCCATTTTGTTTTTTATGTAGAGACAGGGTCTCACGGAGTTGCTTAAGGCCTCACCGTTGCTGAGGTTGGCTTTGAACTCGTGATTCTCCTGTCAGCCTCCCAAAGTGCTGGGATTACAGGCTTGCACCACCGTGCCTGGCGTTCATCTGTTTTCTAAGGATTGCTGGTTTTGGTGAGTCATTGGGTTAGAAATCACCAATGAATTACATATCCTTTGGTGAACTGCACTAAACACAGATACCAGGTAAATGACGTTTTAAAATGCAGATAATTCTTAGGATGGGAAATACGTTAATTTTTAGAAATCATTACTATTTATTTTAAAATCAGATTCGTGTGCAATCATTTGGTCTAAGGTAGAACCATAATGCAGTGGAATTTTGGACAGATATATATTAGAGACGAGTAGAAGTGTCACAAAATATTCCAGAACCTAGAACTTGTACTTCACCAGTGATGACAACAATGGTCTGAAATTTTATGGTGGGACAGGGAGGGAAGGACAAGGGGACTTGTACAGAAATAAAAGAAGAAGCATTCTCTTCCCACTTTACATGATCTCATTGAAAAATAATCTTTGTCCATGGCATCAATTATCCGCCATGTTGATAACTTCCAGATCTGTAATTTTTTACTCTATTCTTAGCTTGGGTTCAAATGTACAACTACTAGTAGTTATTTCCATATACTTATTACAAAGTTCCTCATATTTAACAGGTCTAGAAAAGATCATTGTACCTCCTAAACCTTTCTTTCCCTTTCGTTTTCTTCATCTGTAGGAATGGCACCATCATCCAATTAGGACACTTGAGAAAGATAGTCTTCTCTTTCTTCTCCCCTAACTCCTCAGACCAGTCAGCTTTTAGTTCTTGTCCCGTCTGCCTCTTCAAGAACCTCTCAATTTCTGTCTCCTACTGACAGTGCCCTAGTGTCAGTTTACACTTTTTGTTTTCTGCCATTACTGGTGAATTTGTCTTAGATCTAATCCATTCTCACCCTGCTATTTGAGACATGTTGAATATGCAATATCTCTTCAGTCTCAAATTCTTAAATTTACTCTTATGTATGGCAAATACAATATTTCACTATGTAGCACTACCTTATTTGTTGGTTGGGTCTCCTGCCATTCCTTAATGGCTTTACATTTAACTATATGGAAATACATAGAGTTCTCCAAATATGCTAAAATGCAGATTCTGATTCAGCTGATGTCCGAGAGTCTGTATTTCTAATAAGATCCCAGCTCATGCTTCTGGTCTACAAATCATACTTAAGTAGAAAGGGTCATAGGCTTTATTCTTGCCCTCTTAGTTACCAGAGGAATCCTAGTTTTATCTTCTCTTTGCCATTTGTTGTTTTAATTACTTTATGGCTTCTACCATTTTATTTTATACATCAGTCAGATTCTCTCCCCAGATGGTCTACTTGGCCAAATTCTAGTCTCCTCACCAAATTTCAGCTCAAATATAATTTTTTTGCTTAGAAAACTGCCCAGAAATCCCCAGGAAGGCTTGGTTACCTCTTTTCCTAAGTATTCTGCATTTCTCACATGTTTCTGTTATAGCAGTAGCACCTTGTATTGTGGATTCTAGATTGTCCATTTCCCATTATGTGTTCCCAGCATTATTCACATTCCCAGGAATGTGGGAGACATACAGAAAGTATTTGTTGAAACATAAGTAGGTGAGTTCCCTCTTGATGACTTTTATGATTGCTCTGTGATATCCCCATGGTATTCCCAGTAAGAGGTAGTGAGTAAGTATTTCTAAAAAGTCCTAAAAGTTTCACAAACCATAGACTTTGGAGATTAACTGCAATCCCATTTTAATAATAATGTGGTCACTATAAGTGAAAGACCTGGGGCTATCTCTGGACAAGTTTCATAGAGTAGCCATTTGGGCCATGATTAATTTATCATAGTCTGTCTATAGCCCCCAGGCTGGTCTACACAAGAACCTGATTGGTCAACATCTTGGGTAGGTGTCCCTTTCTCAGAGGTACAATCACATTAGCCCAGCTGTTAAGGTTGATGTATAATTTAGAAAGTCAACTCATTCATTCACCACAAGAAATTATAGCATTAAGCATCAAGATACTAGAACCTGCACAGTTAGCTCTTTACTTGCTGTAATAAAGTTTTACAGAAAGTGAAATCATAATTCATCTTGTTTTTTTTTTGTAGGGTGGAATCTGAAAAGTAGGATTTAGATGAATTGGATGTATCGTGGCTTCAGGTTAAATTGGCTCAAAACATCCAAATCATAATAAGAATGATCTTGCCAATAAAGTCTGTGGCCACATGTTCTGCCTCCATCAGAGGAATGAATCTTTAATAGAACAGGAAATGCTGAATCTCAAAGTGTCATGGTAGAGAGGGCTTTCCCCAGAGTGCTTGGATGGGCCCTGACACGTTTGCTTCTGAGATTCCCCTCTTACGCTCCTTCCATGGCAATGTATCCCTTTCAAGTTGACTTATTCTTCCATAGAAAATTATCTCTCTATTAAGGGCAATTTGCATAATTTCCCTCTGATTCTTCACTTGTTGTTTTCCATTATTTCCAACTCCTAGGAGACCCTTTCCCATGAACACTTATATGATGCCAAAACATAACTCTCCACCACTGTAGTTAGAACAAGATTGTCCTTAGCAAGAGGATCCCTGTCTACCCAGAATGTCTCCCAGCACACCATCCTAACGTGAAAATGAAGAAATAAATTTTCATCTCCTTTCACAAATACTATAGGTCCAGTAATTTCTTTGAGGTGAGTGAAAGTGTCTCTGGAGTGAGTAACATTAGTCTCACCTTTTCCTTCTCTGTCAGTTAGCTTCACTGCAAGTGGTGGAGGATGAAGCACCCAAACTGTGTGTAGTATCCAAGTGAGTAGAGGGTACCGGGAACCTTAGGTCGTTGTTCCAAAGCTTGCCATTTGACTGTAGTTTTCTTCCTTTGCTGGGGAGTTGAGAGAAAGAGAATAAGTGGATACAGTAATGGCGTCCTAGTAAAACGTGGGAGGGGTGATGTGTGAAGAGTGAGGAGGAGTATAACTACATCTTGATTGCTCAGGCTAATAGTTCTGTGAATACGTGCCAAGGGAAGCTGGGAGTCTCCTTCCCCTGGGATATAGATATTGAAATTATGAACATCTTATGTTCAACAAATTATGATGCAAAGTGGACCCTGTAATGCTGCATTTCTGAGAGGATCCCAGCTGATGCTGTGGGCCCATGAATTGCATAACGAGTATCAAGATCTGTAAGACCCCTTGAGGTCTGTCCCCACCCTCTCAATTACCAGCTGAGTCAAAACTCTTCCTTTTCCGTGTCATTCATTCTGTTGTACCTGCTTTCTGGCTAGAGGCATTTTGCAGAATCAACCATGTCATATGGTAGGAAAGCTGTGTGGTACATGTGGATTTGCATGGTCTTGGAAACATTCAATGATTGTGAAGTGTTAAACAACAAGGAAAATTGAATGGAGAGGGAGGGTGTTGTGTGGGTGGAGGAGAGTGTGGTGTGTGTGTGAGCGTGTGTGGCTAGGGTGGGGTAGAGAGCAAAAGGATATAATAGGTCTCTTCGGAATGTGGAAATGTGTGTATGTAACAGACCTGTTAACTCATGTCTAAAATAGCATAACTCCCCAGCATGGTTGGGCAAGTACAGTAGCAAAATGAAAAAAAAAAAAATAAATAAAAAACCCTAGGGAATGTCAAAGAATATTTTTGGAACAATATAACACTCCACATCGTGGTTTCTTTTCTCTTTTCTGCTGTTACTGGTTGGATGTAGTTCTCTGCTGTTGAGAGTTTGTTCTGGTCCCTATCTTGTTTTGCAGTGGTGGGGTAGAAGACATTCCAAGAGAGAAATTTCTACTGTTTGTGGCCAAACAATATTCAGGATGTCATTATTTCAATTTCACCTAAGTCTTTTTTTCTGAAGTATTGTTATATAATTTCTCTGCAGAAATTCTAAGTAACATATTGACTTTCCTGACTTGGCATTTTCTCCTTTTTTAAACCTAGACTTTCTATAGATTACACTTCAGTGGTGGAGAACTTTTTACCATCAAAATTAAAACTGCCCAAAATTTCAGTTAACTTTGCTCTTCATTAGCCACATCCTCTCATTTTAATTGTCTTCATTCAGGAATGCCATATGTATTTTATGCTGATATTGTTAGTTTTCTTTCATTTATTAAATTGTCTGCCACAATTATGCATCCTATTATTAGGCCTTAGAGAATAAAAATATTTGAAACTAGTGCAAATAATCAAAATCTCACCTGGGGTTGGAGATGTAGCTCAGGGGTAAAGCACATGCTTAGTAGGCACAAGACCCTGGGTTCAATTCCCAGAACCAAAAAGAAAAACAAACAACAAACAGAAACTGATCAGATGGTAGTATAAACACTTCAGAGTTTCCTTTGGCAAATGTTTTTGATAACTGAATCGTTCACCTGAAAATTCAGCAAGTGTTTGGTAGGCTTGTCTTTAAAATAATTTTTTGTGTAATTTTTTTTCTTCATGATGGCAAGTAAAACAATCAATAGTGATGAAAAAAGATGAAGAGTGTTAGGCATATTGTGTTTATAATAAAACTCCATTTTTCAAATTCAGGTTTAATTCCATTTCTCTTTCTCTTGTGTTTGCACTTCATGTCTGTCTGTACAGTGGCATCTCTGTAGAAAGTTTGTACTTGTTCAGAATTTCATGGAGATGTCACTGGGAAATGTTACTTTTTTTAAAAAAAAAACTTATTTTTTTTTTAGTTGTAGGTGGACAGAATATCTTTATTTTATTTTTATGTGGTGCTGAGGATCGAACCCAGTGCCTCATGCATGCTAGGCGAGCACGCTACCACTGCGCCATAACCCCAGCCCTGAAATGCTACTTTTTATTGCCTGGGATACTCAGGATTTTATGTGTAATGTGCCATACAATCCTGTCAGTGGTTAATCCTCATAAATAATTTCATGACTTGGTTTATTACTGCAATATCCATTTTATAGATGGTACTATAGAGGAATGGATTATCAGGGAGTTGAAATTATAACCTACAATTATGAAAGTGTCCCTGACAATTGTTTAGTTTAAACTGCAGACTGCAAATTTGTCTCTGTGTGCCAAATATCAGATAAAAATGAAAAATTTGGGGACTTATCTCTGAAGCTGTGTCTGGGTTTGTAAAGGAAAAATGAGAAGATGTGAATCAAGTACTTAATATTATGGAGAGAAAATTCCCTTGTAGTGAGGAAACCACGGGTTCCACTGAATCAATGGTCTTCCCTGGTAGGATGAAATCCACTGGATCATTGCTCTACTCAAGTTTTATTCAAAAACCTCAGTCTTCTGGCTGTACAGTGCCAAGAATACCTGCCTTCCACTTTCTTCTTACAATCTTAATTTCAGTCCTGAAAATGTGTCCATCAGATTCTTGATGGTCATCTCAAGATGATACATACTGTTGTGACCTCAGAGAATGAGTGTTATCTATAGAAATCATCCAACCTACAGAGTGAATATATCTTGACCATCCTGTCCCATTTGCCTGGGGCCACTAATATTAGCTTTAGAAAACTTATTCTGAAGTGAATTGAGCTGTGGGGTCCATGTGTGTTTAGGTGCAGTGGACAGGGGAGACATTTTTCATGGTACAGAAACTGAGGTTCCCAATGTGGACCCGTCTCTAACTCCAGTAAGGAAATAAGAAGCATGGGGAAGACAACATAGAGGACTAAGGAAGGGGACATCTATAGTGCTGTGTCCCTTAAAAGGATGAAGAGCTGGGTGTGGTGGCACAAGCCTGTAATCCCAGCACTTAGGGAGGCTGAGACAGGAGAATCGCGAGTTCAAAGCCAGCCTCAGCAACGGCGAGGCGCTAAGCAACTCAGTGAGACCCTGTCTTTACATAAAACACAAAATAGGGCTGGGGATGTGGCTCAGTGGTTGAGTGCCCCTGAGTTCAATCCCCAGTACCAAAAAAAAAAAAAAAAAGGGATGAAGAACCCCAAATCTGACTTCCTGTGGGGGTATAAGCAACCTTGTCCACACCTTGATTCTGGCCCTAAAAGACTCATTTTGGACTTCTGACTATCATGACTACATGATATTGAAGTCACCAACTTTGTGGTAACTTGTTATAGCAACAATAGGAAACTAATGCAGGAACTTTTTTGCCCTTATGGGCTCTTTCATCTATTAAAAAGCAGCAAAAATTGTATTTTACAGTTGTGTTGAATGAAGTTGAATATATAAATATTATATCTAAAATATTTTCTTTGATCAAAAAGCTCTCCTTTTTCTGATTTGAAAAGAAATTAAAATATTTTCATGGGCACTTAAAGGTATCATGGGCTGTGCACATGGTGCCAGGTGTGTCTCACAGGTATGTTGGCACTGCTTATGGCTATTTCTATCCAAACCTTTCCTGTCATTAAGCACTTTGGATTCAGTATAGCCAAATGCATGCCAGCTGAGGGAAGACAGTGACATTGGTTTTTTGGTGTTTGAATGGGGGTAGGATTTTACATTGGTGGAAATAACCTATTTTGAGCAGAAAGAAGTTATTCTATCCTTTTTTTTTTTTGTATCAGGGATTGAACTCAGGGGTACTCCATCAATGAGCCTCATCCCCAGCCCTATTTTGTATTTTATGTACAGACAGGGTCTCACTGAGTTGCTTAGCGCCTCGCCATTTGCTGAAGCTGGCTTTGAACTCGCGATTCTCCTGTCTCAGCCTCCCAAAGTGCTGGGATTACAGGCGTGCGCCACCATGCCTGGCTTATTCTATTCTTAAGTCATATGGCATCAGAGTAGCCCCCTCACTCTGTATACACAGTAAACACATGATAAGTTCTTGTGATAAGACTCTTGTCTTTTAGTTTTATTTCTTGGAAGATTCTGCATAGTAAGCCTTTCTTCACATATACCTTTCTTTACTAAGTTGCAGATGAAAGACAGAATGGATTGCTGGTTAAAATTTGAAGATGGATGTAATAATAATGTAAATATTTATATTTAAGTTGCAACCACAGTTTGTAAAAACACTTTCATCTACTTACTCTTCTGAAAGCTACAAAGTCATTTAAAACCTTAAGAGGAAAAATATTTTTATAATTTATTTATATAAAGATAGTATAGTAACAGTGGCTTTAATTTTAGGTAAATTGGAATTTATAATTTTATTAAGAAAAATATTGAGAAAAATAAGCTCTCTATTTTTTTGTCACTTTATAACTTGGCCTATGCTCCAATATGTAGTTAAAAAATGGAAAACAAAATTTGTACTCCTTAGTCATATATATTAGTTTCCACACATTGCCCTTGTGAAAAATGATACATTTCAAGCTTACCAGTACAAGCGTTAATGCTGTGAGTTGGAAATTACAACATACCTCATTGCATACCTCATTAACTGTTTCCACTTCTCCCACAATTAAAAGCCAAAAAGGCATTATTTCTAGCTAAAAAGCAAAGCTAGGTTGAAGGAAGTTCAGAGACGTGATGAAGGAACCTGAGACCAGAGCACTTTGCTGCTTATGAAGCCCTTAAGGGTCAAAATAAACTCTTTCCGGAATTATGATCCTAGTTCAGGATTTGCAGTTGATTCTGACTCGATGCTGTTCTGGAAAAGGTTATGTCGAAAAGGCTTTGTTTCTAGAGATTTTCAGGAAAGTAGCCAATTCCAACTGCTCAACCCTGTGAGATCATTCCTGGCTGGTAGCGAGTCCTTTCTGTCATCTTTTTGAGAGTGAAGACTTTCCACACACCTACTTCTGAGATCATCTGTGTGCTTCATGTGTGCTGATGTTCACAGGAACACACGGACTCCAGCTCTTTCAACCTGGCTTTCACACAATCCTCTGATCTTATTCACCAGCCTTCAAGTGTCCAGTCAGACCAGTTTAGTCCAGCTTTGAAGAAACAGGCAAGATAGACTGATACATCCCATCAATTAATTCACAATTTCACAACTGAAGTTTTGATAGGACCTCTGGCCTCCAAATGCAAAGTGTCTGTTCAAGGCCAACCAAATGCAGTTGCCCATTCTATCCTTTAAGAAATTAGAGCAGCTTTTCAGAGACCCTCTCTGCTGCTGCCCTTCTGTCCAGATCCCTGCCCTGCCTGCCTATGGTTAGGTGCCTTTTAAAAAGTTGCTCTCCTTCAAGTTACACCCCGCCACACCTCCAGGCCTGAGGATGCTTTCTGTCTGAGTTCCCAACAGTCTTAAACCTTGGCCAACAGCAGAGGAGGCATCACGCTGAGCTCTGTGAGGAGAAAGCCCTTCATTGTGCAAGAGTGACCCATTTGGCACTGGGGAGAGTAATCCTGATGGGCTTTAGGGAGTCCGCATCCACTTCCCCTGGGATTGTCCCTTGGAGGGCCCTTGCAAACACAATCACAGTGCCACAGTTGAGGGTCCTCAACAGAAACCCACAGAAACAGGGCCATGCCCCGTGGTGCCCTGACTCAGTCCTGTAGCATGATTTACCAGCTGTCTGAAAAAGAAAATACTGCTAGGACCTGGACTGTGACCATGAGGTGTGAAGGTGTCAAGTTGAAAAAACAAGGGTGGGTCTAAATCTCCACCTCTCTTGCCCCCTCCCCCTCACCGCCCTGAGAAAATCATTCCAGTGTAAACATTTCTTTTTAAATTTAGGCTATCTTTGTGCAAGAAAAACTACTTTATTACTCAACATTAATAACACTCACTTTGAACCTTAATTCTGAAAACCACAGAATTTAAAAAATGCAGTAAATAGCTGACATGGGTGTTCTTCCCCTGCTTTCAAAGGAATTGTTTTTGTAATTACTGAGCAGGGTAAAGTTGAACAGTCCTCAGCAGTAAACAGGATAGTGTGTAATGAGATATCTCAACTAAAAACATTAGTCATATACCAATTAATTAATAATGGAAAAGTTTCAGGGCATTCCTAATGCTTTTTAAAAAATGTGCTCTTTTTTTAAGTTGTTAGGTCTCTATTCTAGTTTTGAGTACAAATAAATGCCTGACATATGGTCTCAGCCAAATTCCAAAATGTAGCAAAAACAGGGCCTGCATATTTGGCAGGAATTTAAACCAGTTCAGGCCAGTGTCTGTTTTCTACCCAAAGAAGAGTTTGTGCATTTACACTGGACTAGGAAAATAACACAGGAAAACATGGGAACAACAACTAATATTGTAAGCTCCAATGCCAGGCTGGCCCAAGAACCACGTTTGGAGCAACTCAGGAATTACCGCCCAAGCTGCAGTTTGGGTTTGCAAAATGTTTGGAATACAGTAAGCACAGATTGCATTGTTGTGAGGAAATCGCTTTCTCCTGTCTTAGGCTCTCACCTTGC
>PVHX01023695.1:0-25275 GCA_004024805.1 Geosciurus inauris
AAAACACCAACCTTGTTGGAAAAAGTAAAACACCCACCTTGTGGGAAACACCCTGCCAGAGAACTATTGTGATTATCACTTGTGTGCTCATTTAAGGAGTATTTATGGAAAGCCTCAGGAGCCAGACGGAGCCTCCTATCTAGACAAGACACAGTGAGAAGAAATTGCTTCCCTGACAAGCTTGTGGTCAGTGGCAAGAGAAATTGTAAACTGGTGAAAAGGAGCAGAGACTGTTAGGGCCAGGGGTGAAGACTCATTGTACCATGAAACCGACAGCAGTGCGACCTGTGGACCTAAGCTATCTGAGCTGAGACACGCAGGGTGACCAGGAGTAACAGGCCAAGTGTGGACGGACCAGTAGAAGGCTCTGGCAACAGGAACCGTGAGCAAGGGCGGTGCTGAGGGGCCTGCAATGGGAAGGGACGTGCAGCAGGGTGATGACATGCAGGACCTCCACGGCCAGGCTCAGGCTGTGGACCTGGAGTCTGGGAATCATGCACAGCCAAAGCATCAGTTCCACAAAGAGATGAAGTGATCGTTCTTGCATTTTGAAATCAGCCGTTGGCAGGTGAACGAAAGGGCATAGGAAGTCAAGGCTGCAGCTGGAGGACAGGAGACGTGGCAGACTGGACAGTGGAGAGAGGCAGCGCAAAGCAGAGGAAAGGGGTGGGAGAGGGAGCAAGCGTGTCGGCCACTCAGGAGGTTTCAGAGTTTGCACATGGAAGGACAGATGCGCCTTTCAAGGGAAAAAGCGATACTAATGGTTGACCTAGGACAGGGAAGGGGAGCGTGGTGATGCCCTTGACTGGTGGAATCCAGGACCAGGTGGGTGGCACACCAGCCACTGGGCATGCGCTTCCAGGATGGTGCTGAGGGAGGAACGGCACAGGATGTCTGGGCTTGGAAGAGGACACTGAAGAGACGACAAAACAACACAAAAACCATCACACAGACAGCCATGGACCCACTTCTAAGGAATTCCAGCACATGACAGGTAAACAGAAAACCATCTAGAAGGGACCTCAGAACAGTCACAGGGAAAGAACCAGAAGGATTTAGGGACTTGAGATTCTCTCTGTTTATCCGTCTACCTCTATGTAAATATATGCACACAAAATAAAAGGGAGAGAAAGAAATCAAGGGTCAAGACGGCCAAGTGCTGCCAGTCAGCCACGTAGCATGAACATCAAGACGTCACTGTCTTCCCAGGTCCTGCACTTTGGCCACTCCTGTCTCTTCAGTCTCCAAAGCCCCAGGTTCTTCTAGACACCCCTGGGTAGCCCCGCCTGGCTGAAGCCAGCAAGCTGTGTTTGTCCTCCACCCACCTTATGGGCCAGAGTGGGATCCTGTGTGGTTCATGCTTAAACTACCACAGTCCTGATACACAGCAGGCTCCTCTGGACATGTCGGTGGCTTTCCTGCAGTGACCTGGGATGGCAGCGGGAGGGAAGCTGCACTCTGTTCCCTCCCATCCTGCATTATCTGCAGGGTCAGAGCTTGATTCCTGATTGCTGAGAGGAAGGTAAGGAGAGGGGGTGGGGATACTGGGAGAGGGTCCTGGGGCTGGAGGGTGCTGCCCCTCCCCTTCCTGCCTCCCCTGTGCCCCACCTGTCCGCCACCACTGTTCTGTTGTGTGACGTGATGCACCTCTGCGTTTTCAAAGGTGCTTCCTTACTCCTAATCTGCAACACTGGGAAGCTTCATATTTATAAAACACCAAAGAGGACACCCAATCTCCAAATTCCAGAGGTCTCCAGGGAGGAGCAAACCATGAATTCAAAGATAAAAACCAAGGGGAAATGAAATTGCTGTTTCACAGAGTGATGTGTTTATGAAACTCTATCCTCCAAGAATGTTAGGAAACTAAAGAGAGATTTGGCTAAATGAAGAAAACACGAGGATGGCCGTCATTCACAGTTCACAGCTGGTGTTGAACACACGATATGTCATTTGACCTTCACAATGACCCTGTGAGCTACCGCATGTTTTCTCAGAGATGTGGAAACGAGGCAGTTAAGAGACTCACTTGAACTTCCAGCATGACAGTTCCAGGAGGCAGCAGAGTGGGAATTATTCCTCCACTATTTTTATGTCTTATTTCACAAGTTTTTAAAAATTCCCCAAATCTCTTTCTTCAGAAATTGCATAAAATGAATGTAATACAGCAGGCAACTCTAATTTTATGAGCCTCCAATTGAAAACAGAAGCAGCAATTTAGTTCATACTGTTGACAACACACGGATGAAAGATACTACGCTCTCTACTTTGCAATCCCAGACTTAAAATTCACCGTGGCATTCATCACGATAAGCACCATTCAGGGACGTACGGCGCCAACCCCACGAAAGAGGAAAGACAGCAAGGTGAAAAGAACTTTCCGATGTGTGACATTTGTCATGCATCCCAAACTAACAGCATGGTGTTGATCCTATAAACCAGGGCACTAAACTTTGCACAACTTCTCTGCAAAAATTTACTCCAATCTGGAATATTCTCCAAGGATTGAAGCCAAGTTTGTTGGCAGAACGCATGTAAGAAAGGCTGGTGGTGGAGGCCGTCATAATGGCTTAAGATAATCAGCAGACGAGTGGTTATTTTCTCCATAATCAGTCACGTCACAACAATGCTTCACCCGCTCATGATGCAGAGGTGTTATTGCAGCTTTGGTGTGAGGTGATGCTTTTGCTAGTAAGGAATCTGTCTTTAGCACCTTGCAATCCCCCTCCAGGAAGTGACCATGTTCATCCACAGGTAAACATCGGAGGCTTCTGAGAGAAACAATCTTCTTTGGGTCAATATTTGTTTACAACCATGACAGAACCAGCTTCCTTTTGTCCCTCTGAGATTAAGCTACTTTGTTATTTGCTACATTCACAAGCTGGTTAAAAAAAAGGAGTTGTTCTAGATGGATTCCAAGTTTAGCAACACTTTCAGACAGTAAAATTACCATTTTTATTATAAGGTAGAGAAGCATGTTTTTTCAAATATCTTAGTGGCACTGGTTCTGCAGTTAATTCTAAATGAAGGGGAGAAAACAGTGGCTGATTCTGACTATGGCTCTTTTGCACTTAATTGGATGGCGTGGGTTAAGGCATTCCCAGGGGTCAGACCCACTGTGGGGTGGGATTACATGGAACATGCCAATCACTTGATTAATGCAAAAGGTTCTTAAGCAAAGCCTTCTATTTATTATAAAATGTCTAAAATGGAAAAATGAGCTATTTTTAAAAAATTTGTATGCTGCTTCTAATATTTTCTAATATGATCAGTAGCTGATGAAGCATCAAAAAAGAAGAAAAATGATTTTGAGGTCATGTGTTGAAGTAATTTCATCATGGACAGAAAAACACGGAATGCTTAAACTGTTTTAAAGTGGTTGAAAAAGAGCTTTCCAATCAGGAACTAATGTCAAGTCCCAAATCGATCAACAAGCAAAGGCACATAAGGAAGCTGGCTAAGTTCTACAATATCCTCATCTGTCAGTTGGGAAGACGTGGAGCAGAAGCCAGCTTTCTGTGGTAATCGCTGCCCCAGGAGACCGCTCCGTCCAGGAAGAGTGTGACTGGATTGTACCCACTCTGCATGGCCCTCTTTCCCTCCTGGAATCCAGGAAGGTTTTCCGTCGGGTCCAAGCAGCAGCTGCACGTTGTGGTACCAGTTCTCATTTCTAGGTCTTCAAGTTTGCCTCCAGGCCTGCCACAGGGACTGACCCAGCGTTGTTCTCTGACAGCCCAGTGTAATCAGGCAGAGGCCAGACTGAGGCGTCCTATGTCTTTGGTAAATCTGCTTCATCATAAGAGGTATGTTTTATATGTGGCTCAGTTAAAGCAAGTTAAACCGATGAAAAACGTCACAGTCTGTCAAATTCACATTTATAAAGTTTGGAGGTAATCTATAGTTCTAAACAGCCTGAACTTGTAAATCCTGATGAGAGGCTGAGGCTACAGCCAGTCCCACAATAGATAGCTTGGTGTTTTAAATTCCACTTCCTCATTTTCTTCCTGTCACTTTTTGATAACAATGTGCCTTTACAACTTCCTTTGTTTTGCTGATACAAGTCTCCAGCTAAGAGTGAGATTCCTCTAGTTCCAAATGGTATGTGAGTGCCCTAGTTGAAATATTTGTCCCTCCAAAACTCCAGGTGAAGTTTGACACTGTCACAGTGTTTGCAGGTAGAACTTTGTAGAGCGTATTGGGTCAACGGGGCTCCACCCAGTTGCATGCCACACTACCAAGACGTCCTTTGGCCATGCCCTGCCTCCCCCATGGCATGATGCAGCAAGCAGCCCAGGCCAGCTGCCTGGCCCCTGCTCTTGGGCCTCCAGCCTCCAGCACTGAGAAGTGAACTCTGTCACTGTGCACTGCCTAGTGGTAGCTACGGAGTTCTTCGTCCAGTGTACCTCTCCAGGGTTTCAGTGATTAGGGGGTCAACCAAGGTTTGAAAATATGCTCTTTTCCAATAGAGATCACGTTCACATAACGTTCGTGATAGCATCTTGTTACAGTTGTTCTATTTTATTATTAGTCATGGTTGTAAATCTCTTTCTCTGCCTAATTTATAAATTAGACTTTATCATAGGAGTGAATGTGTGGGAAAATCACAGTAGATGAAATGCTGTACATTCAGGGTTCCAGGCATGTGCAGGAGTCCTGCGATGCACCCCCTAGCTCAAGGGACACTATTCTGTCCGAGCAGCCAAGATGGACTAAGATGGTGATACTGGTTTCCTCTAAGTTGATGTCCGTTCATGGCTCTACTGTAAAGGGGTGGCCACATGACTTCTCCCCTGGGGACTCTGCCGCTTGCTATTCTGAGCTGCTTTCTGTTGAGATGTCATAAATACCTTTGTGCCTGGAGGTTTTGGGTTCTGACATGGTGGAGGAAAGCTGAGGATCTCTTCTCTGATCTTTTTAACTATCCTAGTGACTCTGTGGGACTAGGGAAAGGAAGACGGATTTGGCCAGTGGTCCAGAAGAGTGACACCTCCAAGCCACAGCATGGGCAGAGGTGCCTACTCAGCCTGCTTGGGGGTCACTGTGACACAGGGTGAGGTTAAATAGAACAAAATCCCCAGGCTTTCAGTCCACATCAGTGAGTAGTGTGAATCAGGAGGCCTTGGAAATCATTTCTAAAATCCCTGTAGCCCAGACCCTGGAGTACACAGGTAAGAGCACACAGGCAAGGGGCCAAGTCCTGGAGGAAGTCCTGCGGGGACTGCCCCCCCCCCACTCTTTCATGTGCCCTTCATGGCAACAAACTGGAAGTAGCTGGAGCCCACTGGGCATCTTCTGTCTTGAGAATGCCTTGGACTGTGTCTGGCATGCTGGGACATGAGCTGGGTGAGCCCCAGTGACAGGGCACGCAGGGCCACCATGGTCAGCTGGAGCTGCTCCAACACTACTGCACACGGGCAGGGCAAGGCTCCTGCTCAGCCCCAGCTGCTGTGGGACTGAGAGGACGAGGCCAAGGTGCTCCGAGCCTGTGCCGGGCGCAGGCTCAGGTCCTTGTTCTCTCACAGTGCTTTGCCTTGTGCCCACATGGGATGCAGAGGTCAGTGGGCACTAGCCCCACTGCAAGGGCTCCACTCTCATGACCTCACCAACGCCTGAGGCCCTTCCTCCCAACACCATCACCAAGGGGCTAGAATTTCAATATATGAATTTTGGGGGACACAAAATTCAGTCCCTTGCAATATCACTAGCCCATATCACCAGAACAGACACGCAGTATACATTGCATCTCTAAACATCATTTGTGGCCTCCTGGAATGATGAGCTGTTGCCCATACCAAAGGTATCCTTGGGGCTGGGGTGGAGCTCAGGGCTAAAGCACTGGGCTAGCACATGGGAGGTCCTGGTCCAGTTCCCAGCACGACAAGTGAAGATACCAATAGAATTCTACCTGATATTAACCTTTTGTGTTCTTAAAAGAAAATGAAAAGATAAGCTGCCACCAATATAGTGAGAATTTTAAAAATTCAACGCAATTTATATTCCTATACAGGTTTGTCTAATAAAAATAATATATGATGGAAGATAACTTCAATAGCTCTAAGCAAAGGCTAGATGGCATTTCTTAAAAGCGCAAAGAAAAACAAATCTGCAAATGTATTTGAAAAGGTTACTCTATATGGAATCTGGACTGTGAAGTCAGGAGCTATTATTTTAATAGCAACATAAATTCTTTTTCTAGCCCTCCCTGGGTCCAAATCAAATTCCAAATTAGATCTATGCCAAAAGGGAAGTGAGGGATTGGTGCTTGTGGATATGGAGTCCTCTAAACCCTATGCCCCGAGGGTTACATCATGTTTAGTGATGCAGACTTTCAACCAAAATATTTTCTATGCTGCCAAAAGCAACAGCCCAATGCCTCCAGCTAGGCTTTACCAAATACCAGGTAGCTGCTTGAGGGAAGGTCAGCTGAGAATTTGCTATTGAAATGCCCATTTAATTGATTCACTCTCTTTAGAAATTAAAAGTGTAATGATCGTTTTTTAAGCTGACCAAAGTCCACTCTAATGATTGGTAATCTACCTCTTGGTGTTTTGTTAAGTTGCAAACAACAGGAAATTCTGCAATGTGGTAAGCAAAGTTCAACCCCTTCAGAGAGAAGTCAGAAAGGCTAATGGACTAGTTTAAAGTGCCCTCACACTGTTTTAAAAGGCATGTGATGCTGTGGGTGAAGCAGTTAACGTAAGTTAAGCTCATTTTCAAAAGGGAGAATGTTCGGAGAGTGGGATAGTCCAAGGAGGCAGCTGTGGCCCCTGGCATGGAGGACAGGCCAGGTGTGCATGGAATCATCTCTCTTCAGAAGCAGGGTTGGCCCTGGCAGAGGGCCACTGCTGCTGCCACTGTCCACTGTGTGTGACACCACTTGGACCCCCTTGCCCAGGTTCTGGAAGTCTGAGCTTCCCCCATGGCCCTGTTAGAAAGGGCAGCTCTAACATCCCAGCTGGTGACTTGCCTCCTCGGTCTCTGCAGTTCTCCCTGCCTGGCTGCCTTGGGAAGTGATGTTGATGCTCTTATCTCTGCACCGCAGACTTTGGACAACTTTAATGCCTTTTACTGGGGCTTAGAGACCCAGCTAGCAGAATTCTTCACAACAGAGAGATTGTCTAGAAGGCAGAATTTCTCTTTCTGTTCCTTTTAGTATAATGGAAAAACATCATCCGGCTGAAGAATTTGTACCCAGGGTATAGTTAAAACAAGAAAACAAGAAAAACAAGTATTAGTTTCTGTCCCTATTTTTTTCTGGTTTTCTCAATTGTTAGCGTGAATCTATGGAGTGACTAATCTTTTCTTTAGGAACATTGGGGTATGCCAAAGTAAATCCAGAACAGGGATTAAGGAGAAGTTTGAAAAATAACCTGCTTCACCTAAAAGATAAATTAAGCTTCCTGGCTGCATATGTGCAGAGGGGCTGGGAGGAGAAAGGAAGAAATGGAATGATTTGAGCAAAATGGCTTGTAAATAATGATTTTCTTACTATGAGAAATACCTAGTAAGTGAAAACAAGATCAACTTAACAACCTTCCCTCTCTTGTGCTTTAATTATGCTCTGCTATTTGCAAACTTCCAGGAAAAGATTTCATTTTCGAAATGCAGACCTTAGAAATCATTTTGGAGAATGATGGGAGGGAATGTGTGTCCCATGGGGAGCACTGTAATGACAGCGGAGCCTTCTGCCAAGGTCAGGTGAGGCAGTGCAGAAGCAAGCAAACTGCACCCTGCTCACAGGGACACCTGCCCCTGCTATTTTCCAAGTGTGACAGAGGAGTACTCCTTGGAAATATTTCAGGAGCAATCTGTCCTACCACCTCAACCTCACCTAGTAATATCTAGTGTAAATGTGTGACGCTTTCTGTGCAGGGTAGAATATCCAGGCTACTTTAGACTACACACTTGTTTAAACCCTTTTCTTTGTTATAGATCCTGTAACTGATGCTGCAGTTTTCCATGAGACATCAACTGCAGTTCAATCGTCAGATCCCCGTGGCCAAGAAAGATATTCTTAAAGAAAAACATAAGTGGAAATTTTTGAGACATTTAAGTAGCAATTAGATACTGAATGATTTATATCTAGTTTAGCAAATATGTTATGGGCCATAATGTAGCCACGTGGAAATCTCAGTAGGCAGTCTTCAGCCTGCAGTTCCCCCACACCATTACATGAGAATTCAGACGTGGTGCTTGTAAGGGGTTTTTCTCCATGTCCCAAGTTAAGCCATGTGGAGTTTCTCTTATTCATTTTAAGAATTCATGGCACCATTACCACTGTCTGCATTTTATAGGTGAAGATGACCTCAGTGATTTGCATAAGCTCACATGGCTAAATTAGTGCCCAAACTGTGTTAAGAATCCCTGAATGAGCTTCTTGGTTCAGGATTCCTTGATGCAAACGCTTCTTCCACAAATGTTTATTTCCCATGCAGAAAGATCATTTGAAATACTACTGCCTATTTATATAAAATGCTAACCAACTAATTTCCAAGGGTCTTTCCTTTTATACAGACATAGTGAGCATCAGGAGGCAGGGAGGCCAGCCCCTCTGCTGACAGGTTCTGCCTACAGAAAGCTGACCATACAGGCAAGCAGCTGTAATCTTTCAGCCTGTGGCTTGCCAGGAAGTCATTTTAACACATCACGTGTTTAGCTTGGTGACTTCATTAGGCTCTTTAAATTTCTCTTTGGCAGAAACTTCTCTAATATCCAGATTGACATGTAAATATATTGAAATCCTCATGGAAAAATGCTTACAATAAATGTGCATTTTTGTTTAACTAGTAAAATGAAGCTAAGATAGCTTTTATGCCTTTGGAGACTAAAACAGACCATAGACCTTCAAAATCATTCTCATCTTAAAGGGAAAATTCCCTACGATGTCAATAATCACTGTAGGCAAGAAAACTGTCTCCTTCCAGTTGGAAGTCAGCTTCTTTAGTTGAATGCATACAGGAATCATATGGATATATGAACAACAATGTACGTGTATTAATCTTTTTAAAATCCTTCGAATATGTTAGGCATGGTGGTTCACGTCTCCTAAGCCCAGTGGCTTAGGAGGCTGAGGCAGGAGGGTCACAAGTTCAAAGCCAGCTTTAGGAACTTAGTGAAGCCCTAAGCAACTCAGTGAGACCACGTCTCTAAATAAACTATAAAAGAGGACTGGTGATGTGGTCTAGTGGTTAAGTGCCCTTGAATTCAATACTTGTTACCAAAAAAACAAACTTTCAAATATATGAAAATATGTATGTACATATTCATATATATACACATATACACACATTTATGGGATATTCATATATACAGAGTATACATGTAAACTGTCTATGCAGATACATTGATTAGCATCAAATTATCATTATCCTACAATTCTACATGAAAAGTTCATATGTTGCTGTCTCTTCAAAATCTAAGACACAATGTTTTCCAGTGTGATAAAATGAGTAAGTGTGTTTGTGACAAAGAAATCACACCTACACCACGTCTCAACACCTTACAACTCTCACTGTTGGCTTGTAAGGGGTGCGACTCCACTTCAAATGTGTAATTAACAAGACATAGCCTTAAAGGGAGGTGGAGGGGACAGCATGACAGTGATCCGGACATTGATAACCATCCTAGGAATACAAATAAACAGGACCCCTTTCCTGTCTTTGTAAAATTCACAAAGTCACCTGAGAAAAGCCATGTGGTTTGCCAGTGTTTCCCCTTAGTAATAGGCATACGTGCAACGTCCACATCCCACCACACACCTGCACCCAGAGCGGGCCCTCTGGATTCTAGAGGACCCAACCAATCACAGGTCAGAAATGCTTGGGAGACAATAATCCCTGTACCGAGCATGACATCAAGTATGTGGTAGGATGTCCTTCGGCTGTAGGCACGTACTATGCAATAGTTGAGAAATCCTCAGCACCTGGGAGTTTGGCATCCACAGGAGGGCCTTGAAGACCATCCCCCACAATGTTAAGGGACAACTGTGTGCGTGTGTGTGGCCCAGCCCAGGACTGGCCTCTCAGTTCCGGCCCCGCTCACGGTGGGGCTCCTCTGTTCCTGAAGCGGCAAGCTGACGGAGCTGCGTGGCTTCCGTTTCCCCAGGCTCATCCCACCTCGCGCCGGTGAGCACTGCTCGCCAGGATGGCCACGGGCGCTGGCTCTGCCGCTGGGCTTCCCTGTCTCCCTGTGTGTTCACTCTGAACTCTGGAGTGCAGGGCATGGCCGTCCTCTCCTCTGCAGCAGTCTCAGAACATGCACAGGCCACGCTGTCGCCATGGCCCTGGGATGCCTTCACTCTGCTTCTTCCCTTCCCCTCGCCAGGCAGTTGACATCCTTTATTCTGTCATAAAGCCACTGCCCGGAATCCAACCTCCATCAGTCTAGGAGCCTCATAAGCAGAGGACACTTCACTGGGCCTGGTTTTGCAGTGATGACCCGGTGCTCCTGAATCTTTGTGAAGGAATCTCCGCTTTTATGTGTTTGCCTCTGAAACTAACAGTGACTGAACATTAGATGCTAGCGATGACGGCATCGTATGGATTTCCTGCCTCTTAGCAGCACAATGTCATCTCAAATGCCACTAACCAACCCAGAAAAGGAGATATTGTTTCTATTCTTTTCAGAGTGTTTTGTGCATCTTTTGACAGCAAATTACCGAGAAGGTAGAATTCAATAACATTCCAAGTGAAATCTAACATTTTTCAACTTTCTGTAGTTTTTTTTTTCTTTTTTATAAGCAGGTAATAAGTAAAATGGAAGAACCCTGGAAATACCAGTAAGAGTCAGGAATCTGGTGTCTCAAGTTGTCCCCATGAGGGTGGGCCATGTCATTTCCACCAGCGATATGAGGGCTATCACCTAGGATTCCGCATCTGCTCAGGGAGAATAATACCAAGGGTGATAAGAACATGCAGTGAACTTTTATAATCTCTGAAGACAATGGTGCTTGGTAATAGCAACAATAATAGGCTGTGTCCATCTGTACCTTCTTGGAGTTGAGAGGATGGAGTGGTCCATGTTTTGTGACTGGCATTTTTAATCTATTGTGTAAAGTGAGGCAAAAGCATTTAGAAGGTAATAGATTGTTGCCTCAAAGACAAAGTATGGACAGATCTGTGGAAGGAGAGTGGTTTACCAGGTCCAAGGAATACACAGACAATGCACCTGGGGTGGAAGGCAGGCCAGCACCAAAGCCCCTAAGGATGATACCTGGCTGTGCAGGAGGGGTTTTGCAACAGGAAGGCGAGCTGCAGAGGACTTGAAGCATAAATGTACATGATCATGTTCTATCTGTCCCTAAGTCATCAGTAACCTGGGGTTCCTATTTGTAAAGGGTAAAGCAGACCACACGTGAGAGTCTAGATCTATGCCTGTAAGAGTAATATGCACATAAGACGCCAATGTTACTTCAAGACAAAGTCAGGAGTGTGAAAGGGCAGTGGGCCACACTCACAGGTTGGTGACAGGTGCCAACCTAATATTAGTTGAAGTGATGCATTTTTCTAAATCCAAAGCCTGCTCAACATAAGACTAAACTCTACATTGGAAATGAAGGGAACTGTGCCACTCCTACTCCAGAAGCACAGCTGAAAGCTTCTCAGGCACTGAGTCTGGTCCTGAGGCTCACGTTTGTAGGGAATTCCCCAGTGGCCAGCCTTCCCATTCGGTGTCACAGGGCCTTCTTCACTCTCCCAGTCTCCATGAGACAGACTCACATCACCCTCATGTTCTTGTTGAGATGAGACAGGGCCTGAGTACTCCCGATTTGTAAGGCAGTGTCCTTTGTGTAGGCTTCATGGAGCTAGGTGACGGGGCCGGCGAAGGGTGACATGGGGCCAAGCTGGGCTACGCATCTGAGCTGCCGGGACAGCTCTAAGATCTCACCATGGACCAGCCCTCTGGCCCCGTGGGTTAGCTACCTCTCACTTCTGCCCTCTGCTAGCAACATCATTGTTTTCAATTTTAATCAAAACTTGCCTCTTTCTGCCAGGAAATTAGTTTGTAAATGAAAACGTGACTAATATGCATTTTCTTCTAGGTAAGAAGGGAGAACATCAGTCTTAAATGCAAAATAAATGGTTAAAGAATTCATAAAGCCACAGCTTATAATGAATGTTCTTATCTCTGTAATATCAGGCATTTCCCAGATAATACAAAATTTGACTTTTTAACACTCTTGGCTGGATAATTTGACACATTCAAAATAACATGAAGCATTTTTAAGCAAATTTCTAATCAAGAGTGTTCTACTTCATCAATTCACAACAGCAAAAAAAAATCCCTATCAGCTTGTGTGATGATCATTCAGTCTTTCTCCTAAATAGTTTACGAAGAGTCATAAACGATAACACACAAGACAACAAAGTAAATGGAATCCTTTTAATGGGACAAAATCAAGAGGAAAAAAAAAAAGACACACACTTTCCTCCTCTGTCCCCGATTGCTGCAGGGATAATCTTTTGAGGAATGAGCAGCCTGAGCGCTGCTCTGGGACCGAGCCACCACACTCTGCTGATGATCATCACGAAGTCTAATGGAGCCAGGAACCCAGTGGCCCAGTTCTCCCCCGTGCTCTCGAGACTCCGGAACAAACAGAACATGAATCAGGCTGGCTGGGGTTATCAGAGCGCGGTGATCACCTGGCTCCAGCTCTAGGACTCCCTGCAGCTCGCGCCACCCAGAGTGGTTCACTGTGTGGGGGTGCCTGGTGATTCACAGAGGTCCCTGGATCCCTGGGGGCATCGCTTCAGGGGCAGCAAAAGCTTTGTTTTTACCAGCATCTTAACTGTGACCAGGGAGGGGATGGCTTTGTGAATGCCTTCTCCTTCCCAATGACAGCTCCAGAGGGCTCTGAAAGCTTCTGGCCTTCCCACTTCTCTGGATTAGCACTGCTCTGAAATGCCGCCAGCATAGAGGTATATTTAGTAGTTGCTTCCTGTGTACCTAACAGAACAAAAACCCTGAAGCAGCATCACTATTGCTTTTCTAATGGACAAGATTCTTTTTAAATTTTAACGAATAATCCCAAGTTTAAAATCTTCAAGACTATGATTTAGTTGAAACTAAGATTTCAGGAAAAACAAGCCGAACCTTTGCTCTAGCTCAAATTTTGATAATTGTTTTTCTGAACTGCATTTCATCACGAAGTGAAGACATCTGATTTTTCGGAGGTGGTGAAGTACAAGACCACAGCAACCAGGGTGCCAAGTTCTCAGGCTGAACCGTGGAGGGAAGACAAGACAGGTGGAAAATTGGAGCCACCTCTGGAAATGTGAAGTTATATGAAGTTGACCTAAGTACACACAGCTTAAAATTCAAGAATGGAGATTAGAATAAGGAATGTATTTACATGAGAAATTAAAGTGATGGCCCTGTATCTCTGTGAGGCCCACAGTGCTAATTGAAAATGGGAAAAGCATCTGTCCTGTGTGAGGGGAAAGTGATTTTAAGACTATATCGGACCACACTTCTCATTTTCTACGAGGCAGACTTCCCTGTGCATGCTCTGCACACTCTAGCCCCGCGTGGCCGCTGGTACACCCCCCGCACACATGCCTGCTCAACCCTCTTCTTTTTGTGAGCTGCAGTTATTTCTACAGTGCGATGCTGAATTTCCTCTTGCTCTGATAGAAGCTGCATTTTACCCCTGTGGTGGTCAGTCTAAATGTTAGGCAAGAACAACAAGAACTTCAAACATCCCTGAGGAGGTCATCCTGCAGATGTCTGCTGCAGAGGAGATGACTCACTGTCCCAAGGCCATCACACACGGCACGTGTCCTGCAAAACCGTGTAAACAGTTATTTGCAAATAGCAAGAAAATTAAAGCATTGGGCAGTCCTTAGCATACATCACTCTTGTCTTTCTTCTTCCCATTTTCAACAAATCTTAGCACTTCTTGAAAATGGCAGGACCCAAGTCCTAAGGAAGCGTAAGGCCAAGCAACCTTTTGAGACATTGTAGTTCAGAGGGTTGAACCACCTGCGATGTGCTACCTACTATATCTCATTTAATTCCCTCAACAGCCTATAAAATCGGTGCCATTGTTATCCACATTTAGACAGGAGCCCGAGAAAATTACATAACTGGCCACACACACGTAACTGACATGTAACAGTGACAGAATTAGGACTTCAATCCAGGTCTCTTTGTCAAAATGTCGACTTCCAGCCACAAATTGGGAGGAATCTTAGAGGTAACCTTGCCCTTTCTCCTTAATTTTTCAGAAGACAAAACAATTAGAAAAAAAGTTGAATGTCTTGCTCAAGGCCATGCAGTTCTTGAGCTAAAAGCAAGACCTGAACTCAGGCTGGACGATCACACACGAGTGTGTTCCCCACTGTCCTACGTGCGCAAGCATCTGGTGGAGATCCCTCAGTGTGCCTGCTGATCCTGCCCTCGAGAGACCCTAAACTTAAAATGTAAATTTTTTAAAAAAAATTTAGTTGTAGACAGGCACAATAACGTTTTTATTTATTTTTATGTGGTGCTGAGGATCGAACCTAGTGCCTCACATTTGCTAGGCAAATGATCTACCAACTGAGCCACAAACCCAGCCCAAAATGTGAAATATTTTAACATACTTCTTCCAGCCTAAACACCCACAATAAACATTATTACAATCCAGCAGAAAACTGCAGGCTACTCTAAGGACTCCGCTCCTACCACTGGCTGAACCTGAACTCTGCCTCAAGCACGGAGGTCCGACCCCATTAATGCCTGTTACTTGTTTCTCCTTATCTTTCACAGGATCTATCACTGCTTCTCCTTTTTTCATAGAATTTAATCCTCTGACCTTTCTCTGAAGGATTTTAAAATGGTTCACTAAGCCACAACTTCATCAGATTTCATCCCTTTTGTTTAAATATTCAGAGAGTATAGCATACCACGTGCCTCTCCAAGGAACTTCTTTATGGGGGCATTGCGCACTTTGACTAACCATTATATATTTGCATGCGACTTTGCTCAAGTAAGCAATTTTCTTTAATGTCAACCTTGATGAACAAGTAAGCATTAAGGCAACACTTAACCACCGAAGTAATACATGGTAAATGAATCTAAATAAACTAACAGTGAAGACATCATAATTAGTTTCAGTGCCTGCTTTGACTAAATTTTCTTTCCAAAATTCCATATGTGTTTTTTAATTGTTACTTTACCAGTATTCATTTAAGAAACATTCAGCAATTAAGTGCAGATTTTCCAATAATAAAGTTTGCTAAATAAAACTCAGCAAAGTTTAAATGATTCACGTTACTATGATTAAAAATGTCTTATTTTTTGTAAATAAATTTTGATCTTCAAATGTTTTCACTATTACCTAGAGATTAAATCACTAAAATATACAGTGTAATTGATCATGCATTAACATGGGGAATAAAAGCAAATTCAAGATTTTTAGTGTGATGAATGGCTTTGCTTTTCAAAATCTAACAAAAGTGTCCCAACACTGAATTTGAATATTTTAAATGTATTCTACTTAAGTCACTTTGATTTCTTTAACAGATTTTAGGAGTAGTTTGGGTTTGCTACAAAGTTGAGGGATGATACAGAGATTTTCCATGTACCTTCTGTCCCTGGGCCCACTGCACAGAGGCCCAGCCTCCTCATACCTGGCACCAGAGTACACGCTGGTCACACCGGCAGGAACACTGGAACAGCATCTCCTAGACCAGTTTACAGCAGGCTTCACTTTTGGTGTTGTATTTTCTTTGGGTTTGGAGGAACGTAGTGACATATCCATCATTAGAGTCTCATTTAGAATATGTTTTCTGCCCTAAAATTCCATTTATCCGTTTCCCCTTTCCCAGCTGCTGGCAACCTGAGTTCCCACTCTCTACAACGTGGCTTTTTCCAGGATGTCACGTGGCTGGGGTTATCCAGCATGCCGCTTCCCAATCGACTTCTTTCACGTAGGAGTCTGAGCGATCCCTGGATTCCACTTAGATTTCCTGTCTCTCCACGGCCTAATCGCTCGTTTCCCTTCGGCACTGGGTAATACCCATTGTGCATTCCGACCTCGTTCGCCCGTACCTACTGAAGAATGTCTGGGTTACGTCCAGATTTTGGCAAACATGAAACTCCTATGTAGATCTTGGTGCAGAGTTTTGTATGGATATAAATTTTCAGGCTTTTGGGTAGATACTGATGCGAGGAATGTGTTTCACTTTTTAGGAAACTGCCCATCTGTCTGCCAAGGTGGCCATGGCATTTTGCAGTCCCCCAGCAGGGGCTGAGAGTGCCTGCTGCTCCACATCCTCCCCAGCGTTGGATGTCTTCAGTGCTCAGATTTGGGCCATTCCAGTGCGGGAGTTGTCTGCTCGCTTTGTTCTGCTCCTTTATCCTTTCAAACCCCAGTGGAAATGTTTCTATGTGCCGGGTGGTGGCACAGGCTGGCATCCCAACTACTCACTATACTAAGGATGGCAAGCTTGAGGCCAGCCTCAGCAGCTTAGACTCAAACAAAAAGGGCTGGGAAGTAGCTCAATAGTAAAGCACTCCCAGGTTCAATCCTTAGCGCCAAAGGGAAAAAATGTTTTTGTGAAACATTATTTAAAGCTGCAGCATGACTCATGCCAATTAAATCCAGAAAGAAGCTTGCCTGCTCTGAGGCATTTTTGCAAGCCTGCATTAATTATGACCCTACCGTATATGGGGCCAAAGTAAAGGACATGAGTGAACAGCAAAATACAGTTTAAAAGGGGTAAATATTCTCAAGGCAGAAGCCAGCATGAGCTTCATCACCATCGTCTGGTCACAGCACCGACTCGTGGGTGCAGAATCCCAGGAGTGTGATGCCATGTTGGACCCCGAGGTTCAGGCCCACTTTCTACATCTGGACCTGCTCACCACCAATTTAAAATTGCTGTTCAAAACATGGTCCAGTGAGACAATGGGCTGGAATCAATGCTCAATTACTTGCTTGTTGGGAGACTTATCTGTTCTCAGTTTCCTAGACTCTTTCTATTTTTATTTTTTGAAGGGAGAGGTTGGGGTTGAGAAATATTTACAAGCATGAAAAATTAAATCAGCATAGTAAGCAGTAAATCTGTCCTTTCCATCCCTCATCATGGACAATACATTGGTAGTATTGCAGCAGTTATGAAGGGTTAAACACTGTAAAATAACCTAAAATTTTATTATAGCCATAAGTGATGTTTTAGAAATGTAAGAATCAAAACTGTCATATGATGTAATGAATTAACATAGGATCTTTACAAGGACAAAAGTGAATGTTAAGAAATGACCAAAATATTTGATACAATTGACAGGAGTTACCAAAAAAAAAAAAAAAAGTCAAATAAAATAAATCTTCACTAATGGATAAAAATGATAGGCATGGAAAAGATCTGAGTAGGTATTCCCCACAGCACAGCCATGCGCCCCACATGGTGCACACAGACCACCTTCAGTACCTAAGAGCCTACAGCTGGCAGGGACCTCTGAAACAGCCCATCCCAGAGCTCTGCCAAAATATCAGAGCCCCTGACCTCGTCAGAGGTGACCTGGAACCTGGCCCTAAACTAAAACTAGACACCAGCGCTGAGGGATAAGTTTTCAGGACCTGGCCAGTAGCTCAGTGTGGGGCACTTGTCCAACACAACTGAGTCCTGTGTTAAATCCCAGCACTACGTGGGGGAAAAGAAGAGTGGGGGGAGGAAGGAATAAGAAAGAAAAAAAAAATTCTTCAAAGATTTGGAAATAGTAATACTTTTAAGTTGCGTTTTGGTTTATGTATCTTTAGTTATTTGCATTTTTTATAAAAAATGCCATCTTTGGGGGCGGGTAAGGAGGGTGCCAGCAATTGAACTCAGGGCTACTCGACCACTGAGCCACATCTCCATCCCTATTTTGTATTTTAGAGATAGGGACTGAGTTGCTTAGCACCTTGCCATTGCTGAGGCTGGCTTTGAACTCCAGATCCTCCTGACTCAGCCTCCAGAGCCGCTGGGATTACAGGAGTGCACCACTGCACCCCACTTGATATTTTTAATTATAATGTGCTCCAATCTTTTTACTGGTGTTTTATAATTATACATAACAGTGGGATTGATTTTGCCATATTCATACCTATGTGTAATTTGATCGATTTCATTCCCCAGCACCTTCCCTTCCCCTATTTGCTTGTTCTGCTCTGGTGATCTCCTTTCATTATTGTCATTGTTAATTACTGAATCATATGTGTGAGTGTGCATCTGGGGTTCCTACATGGACATAGCCTAATTCAGTAGATTTCATTCTCCATGTTCCCCCCCTTTTATTTTTTTCTTTTAAGTTATATATGATAGTATTTTGATATATTTATACAATCATGGAATATATAGTATTCTAATTAGGATATCAATTTTTAAAATGCTCAAGAGGTAGAAAAAGAAACTTCAAATATCAGAAGTGCTGGGGAACCAGGATAATTTTAAAATGGAGTGATAAGAGTCTTGAAGAGGAGGCTGTTATGTACTGCATTGAATGTTATCAACCTTATGAAGTGTTTGTTCCTGAATGCTTTTGTCCCCAATGCCTGTGGTTCTTCAGTGACGGCTGCACAGATGGGGAGCACCCATGGGCACTGAGAGGCTGAGCTGGTGCCTGGAAGTTTGCGCTCGGCCTTCGGAAACAGCCTCTGGTTCCCCACTCCTAGCAGGACACCTTCTCTTCGGCATCAACATTAAGCAGGCAGCGTTGAGCTCGCTGCAGGGTCAGCCCTGCCCTTCAAAAGCAAAGGCCATGGAAACAAAACCACAGCTCTTGAAATCCTGGGTACGATTCCGCTGTGTCCTTCCTTCCATTACAGAGCGGCAAACATGAGGTCGCAAAGTCTGTAGAGAAACTACGTGAAAGCAAGTCTCCCTGAAAGATACGGTATTTGCACAGTGTGAGAGCCACCGTGGTGAGAAGCAGGACTGTATGCACTTCACTCTTCCCGCCAGGTCATGCAGGACACAGAAGTCCAGCTGTGTGGCAGAAGCTCCTCTTCGTCACCACAGATCTTACTGAATGCAGGTCCCCGTCCTTGAGGCTGTCAATCGTGAGGACTGCAAACGCATGCCATCTCAGTGCAAGGCATCTCTCCTTCCCTGTCTTACCTCTCACATGTGCTTATTCTCTCCTAACTGGGTTTCAAAGCTTCCACTAACTATTGTTAATGGTTGGCTGACCGGCAGCGCTGTCCAGCGGAAGGACAGCATGAGCCCATGACATTATTTTAAATTTATAGTAATCTCCTTGAAATGCAAATGCAGAAAATCAAAGCTCATCTTATGATCTATTTTATTTAATCCACCATATCCAGATTATCGTTTCAACATACGAGAGATATCTTACGTTCTCTTGTTCAGAAGAGGACTCCAAACATCACACCTAATGAACTGCAGCACCTTCAGCATCTTATCTCATGCTAAATTTTTAATAATTGAAATATGACGTAGTTCTAACCCAAATGACAAAGTTGTGCTTACTGTTGCTCTTGAGCAGCTGAAATGAGGCTACTGTGATCGAAATACTAAATTTTATTTAATTTTAATTATTACAATGTTGAGAGGCTGTGGTAGAAAGTTAAGCATGTAACATTTTCTAAGACTTACACAGATGTCTCTGATTTATATAAAATCCTCTTTGCTACAGAAATTAACAGTAAATATTCAACTATGTAAAGGTATGTGAATGACAGGAAAGGGGATACACAGGCATAGAGAAGTCATCAACCTGCTGGGAAGAAGTGAACAGGCTTGTGTGTGTGTGTGTGTGTGTGTGTGTGTGTGTGTGTGTGTGTATGCGTCTGTCACCAATTTAAAATGATAATCTTCATTCTAAGGCCTGACTTTAATGTATAGTAGTTTGCATATTTTTATACTTCAGCATTACTGTAAAATAATGCATTTTAAGTAAAAATAAATGAAGTGGTTTTTTTTTTTTTTTTTTTTTTTTTTAAATAAAAGGGGTTTACTGAGTCAGATCTTAAGCCATGCCTTGCGTTTCCCTTCACCTGCTCAGGGCTCCCTTGGTGTCACAGCTGCATCTCGGCAGCTTTGGTCGAGGTGGGAGGCGGCCTGGGCGTCTGCTCATCCAGCAGTGCATTTCAGCTGCTCCGTGTGTCCTTCACCCGGGGCACAGCCCATGGCCCCTGGTGTTGCCCTTTCGGCTTTCCCGCTTCTTAGCTGTCTCATCAGCCTCTCGGTTCCACTCTTCTCTGCTGGTGACTTCTTTCTTCTCCTCTCAACACTGCAGGGCTCTTGGCTCCATGTTGCACCTGCTTTCTTTGCTACCTGCACCCTCCTGGTGAGTGTGACCAGTGTTATGGTGCAAACTCCATCCACGCAGCTACAGGGTCCACACTCAAGGACGTGTGCTAACAGTCTGTCTGCACATGCAGGACCTGCACCCGGACAGCCACGGTGTGCAAAGAGCAAACCGAAGGCTCCTCCAACTCTGCTCCCATCCAGATAAACTCCACCAAGGCCGGTGCCGTCTGAGGAGGGGAACAGGAACCAGAGCATCGGTAGCAGCCCCAACAGTCCATTCTCAACCAGGAGCTCTACAGACATGAGTTCTTGCTGGAAAATACTCGTTTTCACACATTCACTTAGAAGTAGTAAAACAAGGAAGGGGGGGCATTTCAGGTAAAAGTGAATGAATGAGTCCCGTTTACATTTTTTCCAAGTTCATGCTAAGTAGCATAAAGCCAGGAGCCTTGGCACTGTGACCTCCCGTTTTGGAATGACACAAGCGTTCCTCACGATCTCTGCTCCTTGAGAAGACCAGCTGAATCCTGCAGCACTGTCACATCTTTCCCAAAGGGCACGCACATCACTACTCTCATCAGATGTTTCAAGGGCGACAAAATCTGTGTTGGGCAAATATTCTCCAGAAGCTGTGGACCAGGCACTGAGATTTAAGTTCCCCATGGCTGCGTGGCCTTGGGGCCCTTGCCTAGTGGGACAGCGCCATCCTCCCCTCCTCATCCATTATGATGCTCTCACTTTGTCTCCTGGATTCCAACTCTACCAACTGCTCTCCTGCACATGGGGCTGAGGTCTGCAGGGTCCTTCCGAGTGCCCATGAGCTCAGGGTCACCCACACCACACAACCATCACTTCCATAATTCTCATCAAATCTATCAGCTCAATCATGTGCTGGTCCATGTAATTTTGTTAACTCATTCATTCATATAACATTTATTGAATGCAAAACACCTACAGGTCTCTCAGTTTAGAGATTGCAGTTGTGAAAAGAACTCCTTGCTTTCCCTGAAATTATTACTATTATTATTTCTGGTACAAGGAATTTAACCTAGGGGTGCTTAACCACTGAGCTACATCCCTAACCCTTTTTAAAAATATATTTTTAGATAAGGTCTCGCTAAGATGCTTAGAGTCTTGCTAAGTTTCTGGCTTCAAAGTGGCAATTCTCCTGCCACAGCCTCCAGAGTCCCTGGGATTATAGGCATAAGCCATCATGCCTAGCCCTTGAAGTTGTTTGGCATCTGAAGTCCTACAGCATATAATACAAAGGTTGTGCCATACTGATCATTTTCTACTTTATAATGTAATTATTTCAGGCATGAATTTTCTGAACTTCTAAACTGGGTGATCAATAAGAACAGACGCACATTGGATGAATGTTTTTTAACCTCATAGTTACTTTGGATGGCATATAACAAATGTTCAATAAATATAAGATATTGGGTTAATTGCTTTTGTGGCTGTCACCAAAATACCCAATAAGAGGAGACATTTATTTTGGCTCAGGGTTTCAGACCTTCATCTCATGGTTGGCTGGTTCCATTGTTCTGGAATGGTGACGGTACATCATGGTGAAAGGTTGAAAGGGTGTGGTGAATAGAAGCTGCTCTGTGCTTGGTGACTGATAAGCTGAGAGAGGTCACAGGACAGATGCCCCCTTCTAGGGTACACTCTCAGTGACACACCTCTTCTAACTCTGCCCCACCTGCCTGTAGTCAGCCCATTCAAACTAAGATGGATGGATTAGATTATAGCTCTCAGAACCTAATCATTTCACTTTCTGCATTAACACAAGAGCTTTTGGGGGCCTGTTACATCCACAGCATGATAAATACAGAATAATGCATGCCAATGATTATGAAATTCCTTAGAGAAAGATTCCCAAGACTTTCACTAAACAACCCCAAACCTGCCTATTCTTTCCTGTGTGGACAGATAGGTAGAATATTTACAGCTAAGTTTGTTTGTCCTGATGTTTATGTGCCAAGCTTCTGAATTTCCATCTGTTTTTTTTTTCTTGGCTCACAATCCAATTTGCTTGAGTAACTTCATTCACAAGACAAATCAACTAAATCTCAGTTTAATAAAAAATGCCTATTATGTGTGATTCTCTCATTACTTACATCAAATACTTGAATGCAATTGTCTGCATGTTTTTACATAAATTATGTTTCTTGTGATACACTGGATTTTGTACTCTTCTCTGTATAATGTAATAATCATCATCCTTGATTAGAATATCATAATTTAATACCACCCAAGATGCAGAGAATTTCAAACAAAAGCCCTATGCATTGCTCAAAGTGCCTCTTTTCAGGAGAAGGCTAACCAGTCTATCTTGTAAATAATTTTAGAAGCTGAGCAAGCAACCACCTAATATTTAAAAGATGGCCATACGAGATGTGCTTGTGCCTTTTAAATTGGAAACATGGTTCCATCTGAAATAAAATGCTCTACCAGGCTGAGAGGGTTGAGATCCACACTGTGGACAAGGAACATCCATAATAAGCTTTCTATATTCTAGGTCATGCAGTAACTACTGGACACACGTGGGTGGCTACTGAAATACAGCTGGTGTGACTGAGAAAATTAAAAGGCCAAAGTGGCTCACAAGCTTCCGTATTGGCAGCACAGTCTAGGTAACACAGGCCCCAGTCAAATGAGAGGACAGCTCAAGGATCAACAACATCCCATGGCTATTTCTGCTTTGGTTGTAGTGGAAAGAAAGATCTGCACAGCTAGAACCCCACCTATAGTAAAGAGTGTCTTAGTTGACCCCATTGATCCCCACATCATGCCAGTTATGACCGTCATACTCCTCTGCCCTTCACCATGGGCTTGATCTAGTGCCTCACATCTACCAATCAGAATGTGATTGGTAGGTGAAATCACTTTTGAGATTTCTATAGACTTTGGCTTCTGCCTCTCTATCACATCATTTTCTCTGGGAGAAGCCAACTCCTACATCCGTGCCCTTTAAAGATGTCCATGCGGGAAGAGAATACAGGATGTCACAGTCAGCACCTGAGTGCAGAAGTGAGCCCCACAATCCACACTGAGATTCAGTCCCACAACAGGTTAACTATGACTTCCAAAGGGACCCTGAGGCTGGTGTCTAGCACAGGCATCTCAGATTCCTGACCAACAGAAATTATGGAAGAAAAAATGTTTGTTCATCACCCTGTAAGACTAAGGGTAATTTGTTACATATCAATAAATAACTCCTGTCTTAATTTCTGGTTTCTGACATTAGAGCCACAATGGAGGAAGCAACTATTCCATGAACAGATATCAAGTTGGGAGGTTTAGGAAACACACACAGGACAGCAAATTAAATGTGAGTTTTCAATAAGCAATAACTTTCTAATGTATAATATTATAATGTATAATATTTGGAACATATTTATACTAAAACAACAAAAAAACCTGCTCTCAATCTGAATTTCAAAATTAAGTGAAAATTCTGTATATCTGGGAAAACTGACCAGAGCAAGAGACACATTAGGGGTATTTTATCTAACCCATTGAGTATTGGAGACTGCTCAGCAGGAAGTGCTCCTGGAGTGCAGGAAGGAGGAGGCTTGGCTGAACAGGAAGTGTTTTTGATGAATAAAATAAAATGTTATTCTCTTATTTGTAAGAAAAAAAGGAGGATAAATCATCGCTTATATAACAATATGAACACATAGGCTGAATTTTATTGAATCTAGTGCTCTCTATAAATTGAGAAGCACTAATGACATTTCTTAGAGCCTCAACCATGACAATTATAGTAAGGAGATTTCTGAACCACTCAATTCAGGCCCCTATCAGACAAGAAAGCAAACAATCTAAACACAATGTGTTCATTCACAGAATGGAGGGTTAGTGGTAATAGGCTGCAGGCAGCCAGATTTCTAGATTCTTCCCTTCTTCTTGGGAATACTCTCTTCACATGGTTTCAAAAATGGTAGCCACAGTTATAGGACTCAAAGAACATGCCTCCAAGTTCCAAAGAACATGTTTCAAATAGAAGCTCATTCTATCTGAAGACGACAAAAGGCACCAGTGCTGTACTGTTGGGAAGCTGGGGACCTGCTGTACCCATCCAAAGACCAATCTCTGGGAGGAGGGGATGCCCTGAGCTCATTGGTTCAGACCTGAGCCACTCGCCTACACCTGAGCCAATCAGAATTGGGGGGCAAGGGAGGACAGTGGCAAAGCTGGGACTGGAGCTGCGTCTTGCTGAAGGAGCATGGCTGGTTGACACTCCAATGACAGAATACACTCAGGTGTCACCTGGAGAGACACCCAGATGGACCCTGCTGGCTGTGCTGAAACCCTCATCATGACTGCTAGTGTTAAAGGAAGCGAGCCTTTAGCAGCATTTCTCAACTTCCCTCCCCCATTACAAGTATTGTTGGCCTGTTCTACAGACTGAAACGAAGTTGTCAGTCCCTTGTCAGGCCTCACAGCTTCCACCTGGAGGAAAAGAAACCGCCGTCCACGAGGTCTGTTCCCTTGGCTTCCTGTCATCTTTGCAGCAGGCCAGAGAGGTGATTAAGCCAAGAATGTTGGTATATGCCACATATTGCTGCCACATCCATCCTGCAGAGATGTTCACACAAATACGGTTCTCACTCCAAATCTGCAGGTTCTGCATCCATAGAGTCCACAAATGGCAGATTAAACATTAAAAAAGAAAACTCCAGTCAATTCCCAAAACCCAAACTTGAATTTCTGTGAGCTCAGCACTGGGCTGAGCCCTGAGGGCAGGCGTGTGCTGACCCAGGAAAGGCCTGGTGAAGCCGGAATTCACAACAGGTAGTCAGCACAGACAGATCAGGCCAGGTGGAAGAAAACACACCAAAGTGGCTTGGGTCCAAAGGCTGGAGGCTAGGCCCATGGGAAATTGAAATGTTCATGGCCCCAAAGCCAGGCCCATACTGCCCATCCTAAAGAATTGTGAATGAAGGACTCCTGAGCAGACAGGAAACTGCTCATCCACCTGGGCCCCCTTCCAGCTCGGATCACTCCTCCCTGGGCCTCAGCCCACCTGTTT
>PVHX01023696.1:0-12589 GCA_004024805.1 Geosciurus inauris
CTGAGGCTGGTTTTGAACTCGCGATTCTCCTGTTTCAGCCTCCCAAAGTGCTGGGATTACAAGCATGAGCCACTGCACCTGGCTTATCTGATGGATCTTGATTTGTCCTTTTTAGTTAATCTTTTACTGTGATTCCAGATATAATTGTTAATATTTTAAATAGGACTTTAATATCCTTATTTATGAACGTGATTGCTCAAGACTCTTATTGCATGCTTTCTTCACATTTTATTTTCTTCAAATAAAAGTGAGTTTTTTTCTTCATAATCTGACATCATCAAATTAACAGAAAAAAAATACCTCTTTCTTTTTTTTTTTTTTTTTGGTACTGGGGATTGAACTCGGGGGCACTTGACCACTGAGCCACATCCCCAGCCCAATTTTGTGTTTTATGTAGAGACAAAATACCTCTTTCTTAATGATCTGACATGTAGTACTTTTTGAAGCCTGGCCATTTAGGATAGTGGCTCAATGATTACCTCAATTTTTTCAATTCTTCTTTGTTCTTAAGTCCCTTTTGAGGGGAGAAGGTGAGTTTATTTCTCTGGTTAATTTTTTCCCACAAATCCATATATTTTATCAGTATTTTCAGACATATTATCATAAACACGTGGAAGAGATCATTGTTACATTGAATATTTCCCATGTTGTCCCTTTTTTCTCCCTAAGGAGACTACTTAGATGTGTCATTTAAATTTTTTTAGGCAAGAGCTCTTACAAATTGTATGGTTTAGAGTTTTTTCCCTCTGGGACCTAAGATTGTTGTCAAGGAAACAATTTTAAACTTGTTTAATATTTAAGGATATTTTGCATTTTAATAAACGTATTTTTTTGTGTGTTCTGTGTTTGGAAACTGATTTCACCATTTTTCCTTTTTCTGATTACTGAGGTTTTTCATCAGAATTGGAAGCAGTGGCCTGACAGCCAAGCCTCTTTTTTTTCCAGGAGCTCCTCTCCTTAAACCAGAGTGGCTTAGCCCTGCATGATATTAGAGTCTGTGTTGGTGGACAAATGCCCAAATGTTGCCAATGTCATTTCTCTGTGCATCATGGACCTAGGTTAAGGTCAGATTCTCTCAAGGAGTTGAAGGTAAAATTTCTGTGATTTAGGTACTTTGGCATCTTCAAAGTACTCAAGATCAAGCCTGCAGGAAGCTTTCAGTATGCTTGAAAATTCCATACCTTCTAATTGGATAATGCCTTCATTGTATTTCATGCAATCAGATATTTTGTGTATGCAAGACTTCAATTGACTATAGGGTCTATAAATGAGCAACACCCTGTCACCAATCAGCATCCTCTTTCTTTCCAAGGTACTGAAAAATATATCCATCATGGCTGAGCATTCTTATAAATCTGTCTTTATCAAGAAGTGCTTTAAGAGCTGGGCAGAGTGGCACGTGCTTGTAATCCCAGCGGCTCAGGTGGCTGAGGCAGGAGGAACACAAGTTCAAAGCCAGCCTCAGCAACTTAGTGAGGCCCTAAGCAACTTAGTGAGACCCTGTCTCAAAATAAAAAAAAAAAAAAAGGCTGGAGATGTTGCTCAGTGGTTAAGCACCCCTGTGTTAAATCTCTAGCATCAAAGGTGGTGGGGTGGATTAAGAAAGACATTAGACAATTAGACATTTCCAAAAGAGAAGGGGAGGATGTGTAAAGATGCTGCCAAGACAAGTTACTCCATTTATGTGTAAAAATTTCTGATGCAGATTCACTCTCATTTTGGCATTTCATTAGATGTCATGTATATCATGAACTATTTTCTTATTGATATCTTCAGTGTATCACCAGCAAGGCTAGCCACTTGACCCAGACCAAGTGCTCGATCATCATCTCCAGAGATACAGATAGCTTGGGGAGATCCTGCTGCCCAGGGAGAGCATGCTGTGTACAAACCAATGACTCTTTTTAGGGCCACATAGGTTGGTATGAAAAAACTTTATTCCAGTAAAATTGAATGCAGTATAGTTATTGAACTGTAGCATCCTGCTAATTTTAAAGCACTTGTATAACAAACTAAATAATATCAAATTTAGTTTAGTAGAGCTATGAACCAGTTTGCTTAAAAATAAAACTAGGTTTTGCTTGATAATGTTACATTACACTACTTTACTAAAGAGTAATTTCTTTTGATTATTTTTCTAGATCAACTTTCATGGGATCTGTAATATAATGTCATTTACCTTTTCTACTCTTATTCATTCACAGCTACTATGTGATGAAATTTGCCAGACATATATTATTTATGGTATGGCAACAGACTAAGTGCAAGAACTGATATAAGAATCCAACAGACTTCTATTAGGATAGATATGAAATATATTTTCAACTTTTTAAAGAATTTTATCTTATGACTTGTTGGAAATACATTTTTAATATTAATAATGTACAATACAGTTTTACATGAGGTAATCGATATTGTGTTGTAGGCTTTAAATGAAGTAAAATAATAAATATACCAAAATGTCTCAGTTTTAATATCTACTATAGTAAATATTGACAGATATGATCACATGAAAATTTAAAACTCCATTGTTGTTAAACTGAAAATAATTAGCCCCTTTCTCAGTGTTTTTATTTTTCCCAAGCGGTGGAGAGAGCCATCCCTTCCTTCTGTTGACGAACAATATTTATTTGCATGTTTATAGACAGGAATTATTTCCAATGCTGTAATTTACAGCTTACAGAGGTATAAGATAGCTCCCATAGAATCAGAATCCTACAATCTAGAAGGATGTGCTATATAATTAATACATAATTTTCCATTGAAGAACACTTTTTGTCTATAAACTCCTTCTTTTAAGTACTGGGGATTGAACTCAGCAGTGCTGTACCACTGAGCTATATCCCTAACCCTTTTTAATTTTTATCCCAAGATGGAGTCTCACTAAGTTGCTAAGAGTCTCACTAAGTTGCTGAGGCTGGCCTTGAACTTGTGATCCTCCTGCCTCACCCTACCTTGTCACTGGGATTACAGCCATGCACCACAGTGCCTGGCTTAGTCTCTCCATTTTTGATAAACATTAATTTCAAAAAGTAGCTATTCCTGACCACAAAATAAGGATGAACCCATTAGATTTGCATTAATTATTTACATAAGTGAAGTGGGAATGCTAATTTACTATGTAGCTGTTCTTAATTTTCTTTGCAGAGAGTTTTCATGACTATCATATCGTACTTCTTATTGTGAAAAAAATACACATAATTTAAAATTCACCATGTAAGCCAATTTTTGGTGTACAGTCTAGTGACATTAAACACATTAGCACTGTTGTGCAACTATAACCACCACCTATCTCCAGACTTTTTAATCTTCCCAAACTGAAACTCTACCAGTTAAACAGTAACCTCCCAAACTCCCTTTCTCTCCTGGTAACCACAGTTCTACTTCATGAATCTGACGACTCTACATATCTCGTGTAAGTGGAATCAAACAATGGAGTACTTGTCCTTTTGTGTCTGGTTTATTTTATTTAGCATAGTATTATCAAGTTTCATCCATGTTGTAGCATGTTTAAGAATTTTATTCCTTTTTAAGAAGCTGAATAATACTCCATTGTATGTATATACTGCATTCTTTTTATCCATTTTCCCTTTAGTTATTGAGTTTAGTTATTGAGTTATTTCCAGTTTGGCCATTGTGAATAATGCTGCTGTGAATATTGACATACAATATCTATTCAATCTCCTGCTTTTAATTCTTTTAGGTATGTACCTAGAAGTGGACTTGATGGATCATATATTATTTGTATTTTATTTTTTCTCAGGAATTGTCATATGGTTTTCTATAATGATTGCACCATTTTATGTTCCCATCAACAATGCACTAGGGTTCCAATTTTGCCACATCCTTCCAACATATATAATTTTCTTTTGTTTTTAAATATTAGCCATTCTAGTGGGTGTAAAGTGGTATCTCATTGTAGTTTTTTTTTTAATTTTTTTTAGCTGTAGATGGATGCAATATCTTTATTTTATTTATTTATTCTTATGTGGTGCTGAGGATCGAACCCGGTGACTCACTCATGCAAGGCAAGCGCTCCACCACTGAGCTACAGCCCCAGCCCCTCATTGTGGTTTTGATTTGCATTTCACTAATGATTATTCATGTTGAATATCTTTCCATATGCTTATTGGCTATCTTTATATATTATTCAAAGAAATAGCCATTCATCTTCTTTACCTATTTGTGTGTGTGTGTGTGTGTGTGTATCGTACTGGTGATTGAATCTGTGGTGCCCAGAATGAGTTGCTTTTTCACTCATCTGATAGTGTCCTTTGATGAACAAAAGTCTTTCATTTAGATGAAGTCCAATTTATCTATTTTACCTTTTGTTGCCTATGTTTTTGGTATCATATCCAAAAATTAATTGCCAAATTCAATGTCATGATTCTACTCTCCTGTGTTTTCTTCTAAGGGTTTTATAGTCTTGACTTTTACATTTAGGTCTTTGATATATTTTCAATTCATTTTTGCATATGCTGGAAGGGAAAGGTCTAACTTTATTCTTTGGCATGTGGATATCCAGTTTTCCTAACACATTTGTTGAAAAGACTCTTCTTAATCCGTTGAATAATCTTGGCATCCCCAAATTGATCATATGTGTGAAAGCTTATTTCTGGACTGTCTATTCTATTCCACGTATCTATATTTCTGTCTTTATACCAGTACCACACTATTTTGATAACTAGATTTGTAGAAAGTTTTGAAACCAGGAAGAATGAGACCTCTAATTCTTTTTTCTCAAGATTATTTTGGGTTTTGAGGATCCCTTGAGATTCCTTATGAATTTTAGGATGAATTTTCCTTTTTCTCCAAAAAAATCTTTGAGATTTTGATAGGAATTGCATTGAATCTATATATCCTGTTGGTTAGTCCTGATATCTTAATATTGTCTTCCAATATGTGAACATGGGATACCATCGATTTCTTTGTTTCTCCCAAAACATTTCTTCCAAAAACATTTACAATAAATGTAAAATAGTTTCTTCCAAAAACATTTTGTAGTTCTTAGTGGAGATGTATTTTGCCACCTTGGTTAAGTGTATTCCTAACTATTTTATTTTTTCTGATGCTATTGTAAGTGGAAATGTTTTCTTAATGTCTTTTTCAAATTGTATATTGCTAGTATATATAAATGCAGCTCATGTTTATGTATTGATTTTGTATCTTTAATTTAATTTATTAGTCCCAACAGGGTTTTTTTGTGGGGGGAGGGATACTGCAGATTGAACCCATGAGAACTGTACTACTGAGCCACATTCCAAGTTTATTTTATTTTTTTATTTTGAGATGGGATCTTGGTAAGTTGCCTATGCTGGTCTCAAACTTGGCCATCCTTCTGTCTCAACCTCCCAAATAGCTCGAATTACAAGTGTGCTTCACCACTCCAATCCAACATTTTTTAATGGAATTTGTGAGTGTGTGTGTTTGTGCTGAGGGTAGAACTCAGGGGCTTCATGCATGCTAACCTCTATTCTGTCACTGAGCTACACTCCTAGCCCCCTTTTAATGGAATCCTTGGATTTTGCTCAATATTAGATTAGATCATTTTACCTGAAAAAAGAGATAATTTTACATCTTCCTTTCCAATTTGGATGCATTTTAATTTCTGTCTCTTGTCTAACCATTTTGGATGTAACTTCCAATACAAATTTGAATGCAAATGTCTTCTTTTTGATCTTAAAGTGAAAAAATTCAGGCTTTCTCCATTGATTATGATATTAGCTGTGGGTTTTTCACATTGGATTTTTGAAAGCCTCGAATCATTTGCTTATCTCAGGGCTAGGAAGGAAAGCCAAGAAATTGTCCCACTAGAATTCACCTGCAATATGTTTAATTTAGGCCAATTGTTTCTTCTTAAGTTTTCCAAACTATCTCAGTGTTCCTAACCTGTCAGCAATGCCATACTTTCTCACCTATGTGCCGGGACCCTGTAAACCAAGTACCAAGCCAGTTTTCCTCAGTGGGCCCTCTATTGTCAATCTTAATTCTCTCTGACTAGCTGACTATGCCTGTTTTAATGAGTGTCAAATATGACATTGTGGGGAAGATTTTAGTTGCATAAACAAGTTTGCAAATTAATCCTGGTAAAAAGGAGGATAGATTATTATGGAATCTGTATAGATAATTATATTTCCATGAAAAATAAAAATACTCAATTCAATTTTGTGAATTTTACAGAAGGTGGAAAGGCAATGAGAAAAAAACTAACTTGCAAATTTTTCATTTCAGTTTACAAATTCCAAGTGTACTAAAGTGTTATGGGTTCAATAAGAAAGACAGGGCTGCATTTTATATCCAGGATATACAAGACTAAAACATCTACAAAATTCCCCAAATCACCATACAATAATTTTTCATCAGGTTGTTCAGTCCTATGAAGTTAACTCTTAGCTCTGCTGGATTTGGGGTTAGTAGTTTCACCAGTGCATATTCTTCTCCAACTACAAAGAATTCTGCAAATCTGTAGTCCATTAGTGACTTCAGAAGCCAGTATCCATGAATATATCCTTTCAAGTGTCTGTGGGCTGAAATATGTAGCATAGTTCCTTTGGGGGAAATATCTCCTTTTCAGCACTCTAACAACTTCACGTGTATCAGCATAGGCCATGCAGGCAAGGCTTGAACCATTGCTCATTCAGATCATGGAAGAATGCTTCTTGGTCCTCCTGGAGCATGACAGCATGGCATTCTTCTGCGCAGTTATCACCACACCACTTCCCACTTGCTTCACTCATGAGAGTTTCTAATTGCCTCCTGGGTTCTGATGAAATGTGATTCTTTCTGCCTCACTCCTTTGGGGTACAGCTGTGGGTTATAAAACTTTTTAGGTGCAGGACAAACTTGACTCATCAGAAACAGAATGTCCTATCATCCATGTTGCAGTTATTTGGCCTCTTTTGTTTTGCTCAACGCAAGGGACAAGAGCATTTGGCATTTGAGCCATAGGGTATAACCTTTGGCTACTTATCCTTTTGTTTTTATTTATTTATTTTTTAATGGCAATACTGAGGACTGAACCCAGGGCCTTGCATATGCTAGGGAAGCATCCTACCGCTGAGCTACATCCCCAACCCTGGCTATTTATCCTTTTAATGTGTATAAAAGTAATACACTCTCTGAATTCAAAAGAAACTCATTGTTTCTTTTTAAAAACATTTTTAGTTATAGATGGATACAATACCTTTACTTTATTTATTTATGTGGTACTGAGGATTGAACCCAGTGCCTCATGCATGCAAGGCAAGCACTCTATCACTGAGCGACAAACCTTTGTTTTTTTGCTGGCCAAATCTGTCAACCTGCCTTTGTGTGACATCCATTTCCACAGGGCTCTGAGACAGTCCTCATTTGTTGAAGGCACAAACTCGCCTGTTGCTGATTGTGGAGTCTTCAGGCAAGCATTAAAGTAAAGCAAAAACTATTTGTATGTGACAGAGAGTTAAAATGGCTATGGTTAAGTTATTGGTAGTAATTTTCTAAATTAAAATTACTGATGATTTTATAAGAAGAATAATATGAATGACAGGAAATTGTTTCTGCAGCAACAAAGGCAATAAAACCAATCCACAAAATTTTAGACAAAATGTATATAATGATAATTATTATGCCTATTTTTGGTAACAGCAAATGTTATATCTTTTTACAAAAAATAAGTGAACATATTTTATAAAGGAAATATCTTGAGATATAATAATTCAGGGGCATAACTTACTATGAGTATATTTAACATTCAGTAATAATATATACCAAGAGAATATCAAGTGAAAAGTTTAGATAAGTCTGGAATAGATTCTAAATATATATGTGTAAATAACACTTCATAGAAAAGTCTACCAGTATATGGAAACCTATTTAAATAGATGTTAATATGTAACTTGCAGTTTTTGCTGCACATTTTGTTTCTGAGATTCATCTATATTTTAATTGCTATAGCTTTAGTTTATTCATTTTTACTGATATATTGTATTCTGTATGATTGGAGTATGATTTACTTATTCAGAATGATATGTTGGTGGATATTTCAGTTGTTTTCAGATGTGTTATGTTTTAAAAAGGTGGTTCAGAGGTCTTTCTTATACAGATCTTGTGCACATCTCTTCTGGATATAAAACTGTGGATCCATTTGAGGCGTTACAAGATAAGCATGACCAAAATTCTTTGCAGAGTTGATGTACCAGATCACAATCCAATAATTTGTGTATAGGAGGTCCTATTGTTTCACTTTTTCCATTTAAACAGGAGGCTGTTCCATCCACAGGTCTTTGAGTCAAACACATGGCAATTATGATAGCAGCTCTTTTAGTAGCTGTGTGACTTTGAAACCCATAATTAACCTCTTGGTGCCTTGTTCTTATAATCTGCAAAAAAGGAATTCTGATACTAAATAGAATATCTAGAACACATAGGCACTATATGCTTGTTTCCTTTTAATTCTCCCTTTCTTATTATTTTAACCTAAAGATCATCACTGTGTCTTAGCATTTTGGGAAAGTTGAAAGAAGAAGGAAAATAAACACACTAATACATATTATATGATAGATTCAAGGTCATTTCTGTGATAAAGAATGCTATGGAAGGTGACTAATGAGTTCAATGTTACAGTTGGATAGGAGAAAAAGTTCTGGTGTTTTATTGTATAAGAGGGCGATGATAGTTAACAATAATATATTGCATATTTCTAAATAGCAAGAAGAGTAGATTTTGAATGTTCTCACAAGGAAATGATGATTGCTAAGTTGATGAATAGGACAATTATTTTGATCTGATCAAGACACATTGTATACATATATGGAAATATCATATTGTATCCCACAAATGTGTACAATTATTTGCCAAGTAAGAATAAAACAGAACTTAGAAAAAGAATGCTTTAGAATGAGTTGTATGATGGACAGGAATAAGAGAAAAAGGATTAGTCTTTCCTAATGACTGCTTGTAACTTCTTTGTTGCTTTTATGGTGTCAATAAGTTCAATTCAGGTGGATCCAAAACCCAAGAGTTGGAATCTCCTTGGAGCTCCAGAAAAATGAGGCATTTGATGACTATGGGTCTTTGGAAAGGGACACTGAAACAAGAGTCAGAAACTCTGACTAAATCTTAATGCCTGAGCTCTCACTGCTGACAGCATCTGGAATGAATCATTTCCTCTCTCCTTTCCTCACCTACTAAAGTGGATTACAACAGGTAGCCAGGGTAATGGGAGCATGGTACCTGGACTGTGTATCTACTATGCTACTCTGCCATCTGCTTTACTTGATTTCTCCTTTTTTGTCAATCACTTTTGCTCAAGTGGATTTTATGGAGTGGATTCAAGCATCCTAGAGAACAACATTAGGAGATATAGATGGGACAAGGGCCTAGGAATTCCCTTTGTGAAATTACATTTAAATGGCAAGAGGAGAAAGCTGTAGTTGAAGGCAGTGGGGAGAGCATGTTCAGAATTTCTGTGGTGGGATGTAGCTTGGCCCATGTGGGATGGAGGGAGGCCACTGTATCAGAGTGAATGTGAGAAGAATGGCTCTGGATGAAGGTAGTAAGGAAAGCAGGGTCCAGAGCACACAGGGCCCAGCAGGTTAAGGTCCATAGTTTGCATTTTACCTGACGACCTCTAACAAGGCACTGGAGAGTTTGTAAACAGATGTGGTCCTGCTTGCTTTTGGCAGCCTAAAAGATTTTGGACTCTGATGGTAAAAATGCCACACCCAGAGTGGAACAGAGTGGCACAACCATGGGAAGTAGCTTGAAGTAACAGAACATTAGATTTTAACTATAGAAACTTAATATTGGCCTGGTGACAGTGGTGATGAGGACACATGACAGGACTTGGGGCTGAATGGAAGGACTCTTAATTATTCTACCCAAGTGAATGTATTGCCTGAGGTGAAGAGGGATGAGAGATTATCCTTCATGGAATTCAAGTCAAACTATCAGCCCTACTAAGGGAGGGCAAAAGTCACTGAGATATATGGCCCCACTTTCCTTGTATGGTTCTGAAACAAGCTAAAACATTTAGAAATTCTGGTTCTCTTTGTGACAAAAACTTCATATTTTCCCATGCCATTTTCCCACAATCATACTCATCAATCCATGGTTCCCGACCATTTCCATGTTTTTCAAAATATAGTATTCGCCAGAGCATAATGTTTTCCCTTGATGAGCTGTAGTTTGGAAGGAACATAGATCACATTTATTCAAATTTTTAAGCTGTATCCCACTAAACATGATTTTATTTTTTGCATTTTTCATCATAAACCATATGGAGCTAATCAGCATTCCTATATCAATTTTAATAGAACAAAAAATTAGACAAATGTGTTTTGAGTGGCTATTGAATATAAATTTCATTCTCCTTAGTACCCTACTGCTTGTTAGAATATCTTCCTTACATGCTTTTTTGCAATGGTTTTAAATTTATAAATTTATGTGTCTTTAAATGCCCCACAGCTAGACAAAATTGAAACTCTTTTCCTGACCAACATTCCTCCGTTCCATTCCCTTCCCTGGAGGTAACCACTGCTAACATTTGGTCCATACTTGAGTTTTTGGTCTGTACTTGGCATACAATTTTTCTGTGCATGTGGAAATAAATGCACATGCATGCATAGATATATTGGCTTGTTTATTAGTATTATCATTATTATTATTATACCGGGAATTGAACCCAAGGGTACCTAGCCACTGAGCAACATCCCCAGCCCTTTTTATTTTTATTTTGAGAGAGGGACTCACTAAGTTGTATAGGGTCTCGCTAAATTGCTGAGGCCAGCCTCGAACTTGCAATCCTTTGAGTTGTACAACAGGACCAGAATTCCACCAACTGCCAGCGTCCCAGACTAGTTCGTCTAATTGGCACTCGTTTTAGATAGTGGCCTGCAGGAGAAAAGCAGTTTTTTTTTTCTTTCAGAGAAAGGTAAGGGAAGGACTTTGCGTAGGCATTTCCGGTGTGGAGAAATAGCTTGCGCATCGCGGTTACCAGAGTAACCTGACGTCATCATGGCGACCATGGCGACCGTGGCGACCAGGACGACTTTTTAAAAGATCGAGGTGATCTGGTGAGAAGAGCATGGCCCCGCCTCCAGGTGTTTGGACTCAGCTGAGTGTGTGGGTGCCCCGCGGTGGGAACTGAACCCCCCCACCGTGTGAGGAGACTAAGGGATCGCAGACCCAAGTCGCCTCGTTCCCGTTCTAAGACTTGATGCCTCGCTGAATGGAGAGGGAGAGGGATGTGGGACCCTCCTGGCCCCAAGCAGCGTGATGCCCTGATCCAGGGTGTCCTGGATCTATTTCCCATGAAAAGGCGGGGCTCTAGAGGATAAGACGGGGAACGGCCCTAGCTTGTCCTCTGTAAAATGGGGATAGGAATGCTCACCCACAGGCCCACTCATGTGCAAGCATATAGCCCTGTGGATTTTGTGGAATCACGAATGCCTGTATGAATTCAGCCACTTATTCTTTTTCAAATTTGTTTTTAGGGAATAGACGAGGAAAGGAGAAGGAAAAGGTGTGGTGAGAATCCCATTGTACCCTCTGGTTGTTATGATCACTACCCAATTGTATCAACGTCATTGGTCACTGACCCATTGCCTAACATGGTGCCAGGCACATAGTTACTCTTATAAGGCACAGTGATTTCTGGATTCTTTCCTGGAAGCTCCTCATATCAGGTGTCTGAACAAGACAGTGTGAGGATGTGGGTCATGATTGCTGCTGAAGATCTGAAGGGCAGCAGTGCTCAGGAGACCTCCAACACTTCCATCCCTGGTAAGATATAATGCCTGGGTCAAGTGAGTTCATAGATCTGAATAAGAATATATAGCAGAATAGTACACATGAGGTTCACAAAATAATCTTTAAGTAGAGAAGCTACTTTGATCTCATCCTAGAAGAGGTTTAGCAGGTGGGATTTCATTCCTTCAGCAGTATATGGTTTGTGGTAGCCCTTGAGGCCCATGTTAGGAAGGTCTTCTTTGTCACAAAGCAATGAATAGTTCAGTTGGGGAAAAATGATGGTTAATATCATTTGCAATAATTTTTTTTGTAGTGCTGGGGATTGAGTCCAAGGCTTTACACATGCTAGAAAATCACTCTGCCACTGAGCTACATCTCCAGACCTTATTTATTTTGAAACAGCATCTCATTAAGTTTCTACAGTGAGCCTTGAACTTGGCAATCATCCTGCCTCAGCCTCCCTAGTAGCTGGAATTGCAGGCATGCATCACTATGCCTGACTGCATTTTCAGTAATATATATGTGTATGTGTGTGTATATATATATGTATATTCTGACTAAATTATAATCAGTGATTTGCACATGTGGGATATATATATTAGTCCATGGTTCCTGGCTCAGAAACTATAATTTCTCTTCCCTAAGGCAGATCATAGAGTCTCTAATCTTCCCCTGCCTTGGAGCTGGCCATAAAGAAATTCTTTGACTTATCTTGTCTGATAGTAGGTCATCTGACCCTCATGTCATTAAGAGTCCTGCCCTATATCATGGAGAAAGGAATGCTATAAAGAGAGGCCAAGAAAAATCTCAACAGGCCTTGCTGGGTTTTCCCACCCAGTCTTGTAGCACTAGATCGTAT
>PVHX01023696.1:12689-25363 GCA_004024805.1 Geosciurus inauris
TGGGTTCGGAGAGCTTCTGGATAACCAAACAGATGGAGATTCCTGGAGTATGGTACCTGGAGAGGTTATGGAAGCTCCACGCCTCTTCCCCCATACTTGTCCTATATATTTCTACATCTCTATCCTTTGTGATAGTCTTAATAATAAACTAGTAAATGTGTTTCCCTCAGTTCTGTGAGCTGCTCAAGCAAGTAATCAAACCTGAGAAGAGGATTGCTCAAACCCTGGTTTATAGCTGGCTGGTCAGAAGCACAGGCAAAACAACAGAGGCTTGTGATCGGCATCTAAAGTGTGGGAGGTGTGGTTTTCAAGATTGAGCCCTCATCCTGTGGGCTAGGAACTGAACTGTATGTAAGAACTGAACTGAATTAGAGGATACTTATCTAGCGTCCACAGCTGCAGCATTGCTTGCTTGGGTGGGTGGGATTAAAAAAAAAACAACTCCACATTCCTGGTGAGAGAAGTGTATTGTTGAGTAAACGTATGGGAAGAAATGCATTTGAGGTTGAGCTTTTCCCTATCATTCTAATGGGGTAGATATATGCAATTTTAGGTCTTTCTAGCAATCTGAGATTATAATACTTCTTTCCTGGTGACTGCATTTTTTCCCACTTTTTAATGAAGTTTTTTAAAGCAAGAAGTATTCCAAGTGTTAGTTAAAATATTAGTTACTAGAAATCAATATTTTCAAAAATAAAAATTACTGTAAGTAGAGTTTTTTAATATTTATTTTTTAGTTGAATATTTTATTTTTATGTGGTGCTGAGGATCGAACCCAGTGCCTCACGCGTACTAGGCAAGCACTCTACCACTGAGCCATAACTCCAGCCCCTGTAAGTAGAATTTAAAACTAGGTTATATTCCCTAAGATAACCACTCTTAAGCATCATGATTATTTTCCTAGAACACAATATTTTTTATTCTTTTACTTCAAAAGGAAATGAGCATTAACTTTATGATAACAAATGATCATTTCTATTGTGGTTATATGTAGCATGGACCAATTTGATTATAGTGTAGATCCATTAATATAACAAAAGAATAGTAGAAGGAACCATCAGGCTGATTTATTTAATTACATCAAAGACTACTGTACATACTTAAAATATATGCTTTAGTAAGTTTTAACATACATGTATACTGATAAATTCAGTATTATAGTCAAAATAATAAACATATTCATTACCTTAGAAATCTTCCTCATGCCCCTTTTGTAATTCCCTCTACTACCTGTCTCTAGATTCCCTATATCACTTTGCCCTATTCTGAGGCAAACACTGATCATTATTTTATATAAATGGAATCATACATTGCTTATTCTTTTTTTGTCTGCCTTCTTTCATTTGACCTAATTTTTAAATTTATCCTTAATTGTTGCTTGTATAGATAATTCTTATTTTTTTATTGAGTAAAATTCCATGACCTAGATATACTACATTTTGTATTATCATTTGAGTTGTTCCCATTTTGAATCTTCTTAATTTATTAAGAATTTTGATTTATTTTATTTATTTATTTTTGTGGTGCTGAGAATCAGACCCAGGGCTTTGCACATGCTAGGCCACACACTTTACTACTGAGCTTCATCCCCAGCCCTTGAGTCTTTTTTTTAAAAATATATTTTTTAAATTTTTTTAGTTATAGATGGACATAATATCTTTATTTTGTTTACTTATTTTTATGTGGTGCTGATTGAACCCAGTGACTCACATGTGCGAGGCAAGCACTGTGCCACTGAGCCACAACCCCAGCCCTTGAGTCTTTTTTTTTTTTAATGAAAGCTGCTGTGAACATTTTTTAATGTTTTTTTTTTAATGGGCAAATGATTTTTTTCTCTAGGGAAAATATTTTGGAGGACAATCAATGGCTAGAAAATTTGATAAATGTAAGATTAACATTGTAAGAATCTGTCAAATTGTTTTCCAAAGGTGTCATACCATTTCCCTGCCCCACCAACAGTGCATAATAGTTTCATTGTCCATTACCTAGACAGCACTTGGTATGGCCAGTCCTTTTAATTCCAGCCATTTTCAGAGGGACATAGTAGTATCTCGTTGTAGTTTTCGTTTACATTTCCTAATGATTTTGAGCATATTTTCTTTTTTCTTTCTCTCTCTTTTTCCAGTATTGGGGATTAAACCCAGTGGGTCTCTACCACTGAGCTACATCCTCAGCACTTTTTATTTTTATTTTTTGAGATAGGGTCTCACTAAGTTACCCAGACTGGCCTCAAACTCATGATCCCCTTACCTCAGCCTCCTGAGTAGCAGGAATTACAGGCATGCACCACCATGCCTGGCTTGAGCATATTTTAATGTTTTTACTTGCTTTTTGTATATCTTCTTTGGTAAGTTGTCTGTTAAAATGTTTTGCCCATTTATTTATTGGAGGATATGTGTTCTTATTTAACCTTTGTGAAATTTTCTGTATTCTGGATACAAGTTTTATCACACATATAACTTGGAAAATATTTCCTCCCAGTTAGTGGCTTGTCTTTATTCTTTCAACAGTGTCTTTGGAATAACAGAAGTTTTTAATTTTGAGAAAGTTCATTTTATTAATCTGTTCATTTATGCTTTGGATGTTGCTCTTGGTATCATATGATGGAGTTTTGGGCCTACTTTCTGGTAGGTGCAGGGTCTCTGGTTTAATGCCTAGGTCATTGATCCACTTTGAGTTGAGTTTTGGGCAGGGTGAGAGGGATTCAATTTCATTCTGCTACATATAGATTTCCAGTTTTCTCAGCACCATATGTTGAAAAGGCTATCTTTTCTCCAATGTATTTGGCCTTTGTCTAGTATGAGATAACTGTATTTATGTGGGTTTGTCTGTTTTTTCTGTTGTATTGGTCTTCACATATGTGTTTGTGCCAGTACCATCCCATTTTTGTTACTATAGCTCTGCTGTATAATTTAAGTTCTGGTATTGTGATGCCTCCTGCTTCACTTTTCTCATTAAGGATTGCTTTGGCTATTCTGGGCCTCTTATTTTTCCAAATGAATTTCATGATTGCCTTTTCTACTTCTATGAAAATGTCATTGAAATTTTAATAGGAATTGCATTAAATCTATATAGTGCTTTTCTTTTCTTTTCGGGTACCAGGGATTGAACCCAGGGGCGCTTAACCATTTAGCTACACCCCAAGCCCTTGTTTAAAAATATTTTATTTTAGAGACAGAGTCTTGCTGAGTTGCCTAGGGCCTCACTAAGTCTCTAAGGCTGGCTTTGAACTTGTGATCCTCCTGCTTCAGCCTCCTGAGCCACTAGGATTACAGACATGTACCACCACACCTAGCCATGTATAGTGCTTTTGGTAGTATGGCTTAAATGGCAGCATTTAAATTATATATCTATATGTTATATATTCACTGAACTATCAGAAGTCAAATGTTTAACAGTGGTTGCTGAGGAATCTTTTGACTACTCTAGGATAGAGAAAATATCTAATACTTCACATCTGTATTGTCAAGATTCTCCAGAAAAACAAACAGTAGGATATATATATATATATATGTGTGTGTGTGTGTGTGTGTGTGTGCGTATATATATATATATATATATATATATATATATATATAGAGAGAGAGAGAGAGAGAGAGAGAGAGAGGGAGAGGTGTTTGTTTATTTTGGTACCAGGGATTGAACCCAGGGGTGCTGAGCCACATCTCTAGCCCTTTTTATTTTTTATTTAAAGACAAGGTCTTACCAAGTTTCTTAGGTCTCGATAAGTTGTGGAGGCTGGCTTTGAACTCACAATCCTCCTGCCTCAGTCTCCAGAGACCCTGAGAGAGATATTTTTATTTAATTAATTAATTTATTTAAAATTCAAACATTTTAATATTAATTAATGTATTGTGAAGAACAAAAACATATGTAACCACTCCCCATCCCTGCAGTGCTGGGGATCAAATCCAGGACCTCACACATGCTAGGGAAGTACTCTACCACTGAGCTACACCTCCAAAGCTTCAATATTTTTATTTTTTATTTTATTTGTTAAAATTTTTTTTTTACATAAATGGAGCACAACTCTTCATTTCTCTGGTTCTACATGATGTAGAGTCACACCATTCATGCAATCATACCCATATATAGGTGGGTAATGTCTATCTCATTCCACCATATTTCTCCCCCAACACCCCCTCCCCTCCCCTCCCTGGGAGAGAGATTTTTATTTTAAAGTATTGGCTCATAAGATTGTAGAGCGTCGGCAAGTCCAAAATCTGATGGTAGAGACCAGCAGACTTCAGACTCTGGAAGGAATTGAGTTTGAGTTCAAAGATAGTCTACTAATTATTGACTAGGAAGAGCTTATATTGCAGATGAAATCTGAAGAGTAAGCTGACAGAACTCCCTCTTCCTTGAGGAATACCAGCATTCTATTCTATTGAGGCCACTAAATGATGGGTGAGGCCCACTCACATTATAGAAGGCAATCTTCTTTACCGAGTCTGCTGATTTAATGTAAATCTCATCCAAAAACACCCTTACAGAAACATCCAGAATAATGCTTGACTAAATATCTGAGCACTATGGCTTAGCCAGTTGAAACATATAGTCAACCATCATGATATGCATTTGCCTGAATTTCTGTTATCAACTTTTAGATGTCATTGGCAAAATACTGAAATTAAGGAGAAAATGTCCCTGACAAAATTCTACAGGTCATCTCCAGAGAAATCAATTACTAAAATGAAATACTTTAGTAGCTCTCAATTTTTAGAATTGGATTGTGGGCTTTTCCTTTTTATCCTCAAACAAATCTACCTGATGAATTCCTGGATTCTTGGGTCGTAGGAAAAAAGAGGGAAGGAGCATGCATGTATGTATGTGGACATGTATATATGCATAAAATATATATATATATATATATATATATATATATTGTTTATAATGTTGAAGCTGTGAGGTGTATTTATTGTAAGAAAATTTTGAGGTTAATTATTGCATGTTATGTCAGTCACATTCAATTCCTAGCACATATTAGAAAACAAACGGAAGATGTTGTTTTTTTTTATTTTTCTGCTTGGCCAGCATGGTTACCATGGTGACTCTGGTACTGCTGTGGGATTTGGTGCAAACTGAGCATCCATTTTTTATTCTTTCTTGAATCATTTCTTACTATGATAGTTGGAAGCATTCCTTTCATAATTCTGTCATTCCTTCTGTATTTATGAATTGATGTTTGGCTGTTAGAGTTGTATTTTATTAAATACAACTCATAGATTTCTATTTTGCTCAGAGTTAGCATTTATTATTATAGTTATGTATTTTTTTTTAGATTTTTATTTTTTAGTTGTTGATGGACACAATGTCTTTATTTTATTGCTTTGTATGTGGTGCTGAGGATCGAACCCAGGGCCTCACGCATGCGAGGCAAGCGCTCTACCGCTGAGCCACAATCCCAGCCCCTCTAGTTATGTATTTTGATGTTCAGGTTGTCCTAGTGTTTGCCAGTGAATATGCCTTCAATTCTCAGTGCAATTTGATGCCTCTCTGGAAGTCCTTGAGCATGTGCTTTGTTCTCTGAGCCTGACCATCTCCTTATCTGTAGAAAGGAATTAGTGTCTGCCTACTTCATAGAATCACTTTAAAGATTTGAATAATACAAGTCTGGAAATAACAACTTAGTCCATGTGGTATCTAGTAGGTCTTCAACAAGTGTTCTCTAGTTCAAATTTGCTTCTTTCTGTTATTGCAGTGCCTCTAACTTTAATATCTTTACAAGAGAGAATACTTAGAAATGTAACACCAAACAAGGATAAAATTATGAAACATTATTTTAAAAATACTTAATTGAGAAAGCTGGGATTACAGGCACATGCCACCATGCCTGGCTGGACCTTTTTCTAAAAAATTATTTTTTAAAATTTTTTTGTTTTATTCTTATCTTTTAAAATAAAGAATACATTTCAAGTCATAGTACACATATGGAGCACAATTTTCCATTTCTCCGGTTGTAAACATGATAGAGTCATACCATTTGTGTCTTCATATATGTACCTAGGGTAGTGATGTCCATTTCATTCCACCATCTTTTCTATTCCCTCCTTTCCCCTCCCTCTCCTTTACCCTATCCACAGTTCCTCCATTTCTCCCATGCTCCCTATCCCCATCCCCATTATGTATCAGCATCCACTAATCAGAGAAAACATTTGGCCTTTGGTTTTTTGGGATTGGCTTACTTCACTTAGCATGATGTTCTCCAACTCCATCCATTTGCCTGCAAATGCCATCATTTTGTTCTCTTTTATTGCTGAGTAATATTCCATTGTGTATATATACCACAGTTTCTTTATCTGTTCATCTATTGAAGGGCATCTAGGTTTGTTCCACAGTTTAGTAACTGTGAATTGTGCTGCTATAAACGTTAAAGTGGCTGCATTATTATAGTATGCTGTTTTTAATTCTTTAGGATATAGACCAAGGAGTGGGACAGCTGCATCAAATCGTGGTTCCATTCCAAGTTTTCGAAGGAATCACCATACTGCTTTCCAGATTGGTTGCACCAATTTGCAGTCCCACCAGCAGTGTTTGAGTGTGCCTTTTCCCCACACCCTTGACACTGGCTGGACCTTTTTTGATATAGGCATTGACTACTATAAATTTTCTTCTTAGAACTACTTCTGCATCCTATACATTTTGGAATGTAATCTTTCCATTTTTGTTTGTCTCAATATATTTTAAATTTTTCCTGTTAATTTCTTCTTAGACTCATTGATGTTTGAGCATGTTCAATTTTCATCTATTTGTGAATTTTCTGAAATTACTCCTGTTATTAATTTCTAGTTTCATAACAATGTGGTCAGAAAAGATACTTGATATGAGTTCAATCTTTATGAATTTGGAGGGACTTGTCTTGAGGCCTAATATGTGATCCATCCTGGAGAATGTTCTATGTGTGCTTTAGAAGAGTGTTTATTCTGCTGCTATTGGATGGATTCCTCTTGACACTGAGTTTGGCTTGTGATTGTAGTAACACTGGTGTCTGATGACTGGTGTTGGTGGAGCTGCCATGAAGCTGAGGCCTGAAGTACATACATAGAGGGGCTATATCTCTGAGATCCAGTGTGGTAATGGACCTGATACCTGGTGCACAAGCACCCCCACTGCTGCATTGGTGGGAGTACAGGATGTGAAGATATTTGTGAAATAATCAGGGAGCTAAGAATGGAAGCACAAGTATGAACAATGTTTGAGTTGCTCTGTCATCAGGGCAGGGTTTTGCTCTCTATGGTAGCTGAGCTCATACTTGGAACACAGTAATGCATTGCAAAGGCTTGACTATGGGGCCCAGAGTATGGACTTAATCACTGTGGCAATGGCTTTGGTATCTGAGGTATGGGTGGGCACAATGCAGCCATAGAGCCCAGGTCTAGAGTAGAAGCAGTCATCTAATGACTATGGCTCTGGATCTGGGAACACTTGGGGTTGAGAAAGGTAGTGGTTCTTTTCTCCATATAGCTCAACAGTGGATGCTTTTTATGTGGCAAGGAGAGGTATGTATCTGTATCTTCTCTCTGGGTTTCTCTCACAAGAATGGCTGATACCTTAGTGGTGAGCAAGGTGCTGGAGTTCTCTGTGGAGATGGCCTCTGGGGACCAGGGTGGTTCCTGCCCTGTGGCTGATAGTGATAACCTCTAACTTTCTTCTTTACTCCTAGCTATCTTCAGGCATCTCAGGTATGCTTGAAGACTCTTTTGATGTGGATATTTTTTGCTCCACTGTGTTAGAGCAGATTCTTTAATGGGCCTTTGAGCCCTCTTTGGACTGTTTTGGTTTGTGAATAGCTGTCTATATACTTTTGTTGGGAGATGAAGGCTGGTATCTCCTACTCTACTATCTTGGTAGGTTTTTTAAATTCTTTAGACATTTTTTATGGTTTTTCCTGAAGTGAAATATTATTTCCTTGTATGGTTTTGTCTGTAGATCCCCTACTGCCTCATGGAAAATCAGAGATGAGGAAACATGAGGAGAATAAATGGGCATTTTCATCTCAACAGTGGTAGAGTAAAGTGAGAACATGTTGTGAAACAACTTTCATCTCATGACCTTCACTAAAATCCTGGGAAGTGGAGATATGCTCTAAATGCTGAAAGTAAGGTTCCTTTAAGAGACATACTTGCCCTTTTCCTATACATCTGTAATTTCCCAACTATACCCAACTGTGGCTGTCAATGTAGGTAGATTTATATATTAGTTCTGTGATGACCCTATTAGCTAATTCCCTTGATTTAGGGATGTTCTCCATTCGGAAACAGACATTTTCCTAGGGGAAGAACTGGAGGTGTTTATTTTTTTCTCACTTCCAAAACCAAGATATTTTTGTTGTGGGTAAAAATGGAAAATATATGAAAGAAAAAACATCATTTAAAAAAACCTTAAAACTATTACTCATGAATAAACATGGTTAAATTTTGAATATATGTATATTCAAAAGAGTTTGTCTCTCAAATGAACCTTTTTGAATATATATATTCAAACTTTTTTCACAAGTTTTGCTGTGCAAATGTAACTATATTTAAGAATAGGAGTTTAATAACATACTACTTATACGCTTGTTAACTGCTTTTCTCTGGCAGACATCATAAGAAGGGCAATCCATATCCATCACTATAAATTCACATGACAATAAAAAGGCCACAGAGACACTAGTAGTCAAATTAGGTATAAAAACAGTGATTAAAATGGTTAATATTCATTGTTGACTTCCTATAGTGGCAGACACTATTATCAGTGTTAAGCCTGTCATTGTTCATTTAACCCTCATCACAACTGGTGAAGAGGGCCTATTGATGTTCCACTTTAACATAATGGAACTGAGGCACAGTAAGGGCAGGGCTATTGAGTGGAGAGGCTTAGATTTTAAAATAGGCCATGCAGCATCCAAGCAAATATACATAACTAGTGTGTGCTACTGCTTCTCGTCAGATAAGACCAGATTTATTGTTAATCAGGGCACAGCAAAATGAATGAAGTGGAGGTAACATGTTTTTTTCTTAGTTGACTAGGCAGAGATTTAAAATATAAAAAATAATCTTTGTGGTTTGGAATTTGGGGAAATGTGTCCTGTTATACTGTGAATAGTGCTGCTTGGCTCATGTCTCCCTTCCTGTGTCTTAGGGACGTTCCCCTTCTGCATTGAGTGACTTTCCTATAGGTGGGACAGCAGATGCTTGTTTCCTAATTATTTTATTATTTTGTATATTTGCAAGAGCAACAGATATTTATTATAGGTAAAAGGAGAAAATATAGGAAGTAATATAAAATAACATTCCCCAAACATAACACTCAAAGTAAGTCCTGTTGATGCTTTCATCTAATTATATATAGTATTGCACAAATTTTCTTATTAATGTGTTTATTTATACGTGTATGGTTGGCTTTTTATATTTGTTCACACAATATAGGAACTCATTTTAGTTTTTTAACCTGCTTGTATTATTTTAGTGGGTTGAATGAATTATATCTCCCAACAAGATTTGTACAAGACTTATCTCCCAGTACCTGTGAAAGCAGCCTTATTGGGGAATAGGGTTTGTGCACATGTAGTTTAGGATCTTGAGATGAGATAATCCTGGATTTAGGGTGAGCCCTAATTCCAACGACCTTTGTTTTTATACCAGAAATGATAGAGAGCTTTGACACCCACTGGGGAAAGAGGTTGAGACAGACATCAGAGTTCTGCTGCCACAAACCAAGGGAAATGGAAGCTACCACAAGCTGGAATAGGTAAAGAAGGATCCTCTTCTCTAAGCCTTCAGAGACCCTGTCAACACATTGATTTTAAACTTTCCAGTCTCCAGAACTCTATAAGAATAAATTTCTTTTTTTTGCCATGAGTTTATGGTAATTTGTTATGGCAGCCCTAGGAAATGAATATACTCAGTAACAACATATTTCCATGTTATTGGTATTGGGAATTGAACCTAGGAGTGCTTAGTGATTGAACCACATCCCTAAGCCTTTTTAATTTTTTAAATTTTGATACAGGGTCTCACTAAGTTGCATAGGGCATTGCTAAGTTGCTGAGGCTAGCTTTGAACTTGCAATACTCCTGCCTCAGCCTCCTGAGTGGCTGTGATTACAGGCATGCACCACTATGCCCAGCTTTAACAACATATTACAAATGTCATTGTGAATAAACATCAATCTGTAATCTATTTTATCATGACTGTAAAGAAAGTAATATCAATAATGGTGTGTAAAAACGAATTTAAAAATTGCCTAAAATTTCTCATGTATCATATTCTCTTCATGTATTGAGGTATTCAGTGGTTAGAGCACACTTACAAGATGGATACTATTGTTAATCCTCATTATATAGATGACAAACTGAGAGGCAGAGACGATAAGGAATTGCCCGAGACTGCACAGTTGGGGAGTGGACAATTTGCATTTGTACCCAGTACGTCATGCTCCAGAGCCTGGGAAGTTGTTGAAAGTTTATTGTTAAAGGAGAGAAGCAGCTGATTCAAGGATGCATATTTTAGGACATCATTAAAAATAATAGTCAGTGTGTTAATATATTTATATGAACAATTGTATCTAGTAACAAGAAGTGGTTTGTGACCTTGGCAAGATGTTCATTGCAGTCATGGGGATGGAAGTCAAGTACAGTTGGATAAGGAGTAAATGGAAAATTAAGATTATAAACAAATAATCCTTTTTGGACCTTTGATTTGAAGGAGTGGGAAGAGAAAGGGAGGGAGAAATTGATCTTGTCAATTAGGTACATTGAATAGGTAATGAGATGCCTGGTAGGGATTATTGAATATCTTCAATTTTTTGAAACTTGAGCATGTTTACAAGTTAATGTTGAGGAATTACCTCACCTCAGATGTAAATCTTAAAGTTGCCCATATGTTAATTTCCCTTCTCATACTTTCATTTCTACTAAGCAGTTAATGAGATACCTCTAATGGAGTAGTATAGGTTATGAGTTCAATACATATTTAGTTATTAACAAATGAAAGAATGGACAGATGTATGAGAGAAATGCTAGTGAGTCTTGGATTTCTGTCTCTCCAGGAGCACATCTCCTGGTGTGATGTGGTTGGATAATGTATCATCTGAGGACCTTGCACTGATGACTGCAGGATGAGTCCAGAATTGTCCTATAAATATATGAACAGAGCAGTTTAGCAGCAACCATTAGGCAAACACCACACCTTTCTTCCCACTGTGACCTGTCGCTGAACTCACTATATCAGGTCACAGATGCTCTTGTCTTCCCAGTGTGACGAACTAGATTTGAGTTTGCTCAGAGGTATGATATGAAACAGCTCTTATCACATTATGAAAGACCCAAGAAAGTAGAGAAGCTCTGTCTCTAAAAATTTGAACTCAAGGCATGTCACAGAGAGATCTGCATCCCTTATCTAGCTGCCTGTGTTCTCAATAGGGGAAACAATGAGGAATGGTTTTCACAATACCTACCTTAGTACTGAGGCTCAGCCAGTCCCTGTTTCTGTGTCTCAACATTAAAGTCCTGTTCTAAGCCGGGCGCAGTGGCGCAAGCCTGTAATCCCAGCACTTAGGGAGGCTGAGATAGGAAAATCGTGAGTTCAAAGCCAACCTCAGCAACGGTGAGGTGCGAAGCAACTCAGTGAGACTCTGTCTCTACATAAAACACAAAATAGGGCTGGGGATGTGGCTCAGTGGTCAAGTGCCCCTGAGTTCAATCTCCAGTACCAAAAAAAAAAAAAAAAAGTCCTATGTCATATTCTCTGGGCAGGTTTTCTGAGTTACCCTCAGTTCAACTCTGTAAGGATGGCATGGTCAGTCCCATTTCACAGATGACCAGGCCAAGCTTAGGCTCACAAAGCCTAAGTCACTTCTTCAGGTAAGTGTCAGGATTGGAAGGAGGTTTTCTCTGTTACCCTCCCTAGAGTACCCTGAGCACTCAGAGCTGCATTTTTATCTCTCAGATCAGATGGGAGGCTGGAACCAATCTCAGTTTTAGATATCCCAGATAATGAGGGATACAGGGTGATTCCTTCGATTAGTTCAGTAATTCCAGAAAACACTGGTTTTATGTCTTAGGACCAACTTCCCAACATGCGTCACTCCCTTCCCCTTTTTGAGTGCCCTGGTCTGAGCCACTCAAAGTTACAACCTTTACTCAGGCTACAAGATGATACTCATCTTTCTTTTTCTTCTCTTTTTTTGAGTACTGATAATTGAACCCAGGGCCTAGCACATTCTTGGCAAGCTGTCTACCACTGAGCTACCAGTCCTTTTGTTTTTATTTTTTATTTTGAGACAGGATCTTGCTAAGTTACTTAGGGACTTACTAAGTTGGTGAGGCTAGCCTTGAACTTGCCATCTTCCTGCCTCAGTCTTGTGAGTTGCTAGATTACAGGCACGTGCCACCACTCCCAGTCTTTAATTTTTCTTTTCTTTTTTTCATGAAAAGGAATACGTTTTGCAGGGTAACAAATATTATACACTCATTTGTTTACAGTGATTCTAGTTCTGTTTGGAAAATTCACATGTATATCACAGCAGTTCCATTTGCTGTTGACCCCAAATGTACATGGGATTAACTGATTTATCTCGTTTCCCTCAGTGTAGATTGAAGTGTCAACAATGTAGAGGTATCTACACTATAGAGGGTCCTCTAATGACCAGGGTCCTCACCATCCATTACCCCAACCCTGAACAGGCTTCCC
>PVHX01023697.1:0-25272 GCA_004024805.1 Geosciurus inauris
GTCCCATATTTCTTGTATGTTCTGATCATGATTTTTTACCATCTTCACTGTATGGTCAAATTTATTTTCAAGATTGTGTATCTTATCTTCATTATCTGAGGTTCTGTCTTCCAGGTGATCTAGTCTGCTGGTGATGCTTTCTATTGAGTTTTTTATTTGGTTAATTGTTTCCTTCATTTCAAGAATTTCTGATTGGTTTGTCTTCACGATCTCTAGCTCTTTCTTAAAGTAATCTTTTGCTACTTGTAATTGCTCTCTTATCTCTTTGTTCGAATGATCGATGGTTGCCTTTATTTTCTCTCCTATTTCTTTGTTGGATTGATCAATTTTTGCCTGTAATTGTTCACTTATGTCATTCTTTAGTTCACTGATCATTTTAATTATGTACATTCGGAATTCTTTCTCTGACATTTCATCAACTGTGCTGTCAATGGATTCTCTTACAGTCGTATCCAGGTTTATTTGGGGCACTTTCTTCCCTTGTTTTTTCATGTTGATTGTGTATCTTCCTTTCTTGAAAAACCAATCTGAGATATTGCAACTTCTATCCTATAATCTTGTATTGATACTCCAGATTACCTGTGTCTCACCTTGGAGCTACTTCTGTCCTTGCAGTGTCCCCAGATGGGCACTACTGTCACTAAAGTTGGTGGTGGAAGTAGTGGATGTACCTCTAGAGGGCAGTGGGAGTGGCTTTGGCTGGACTCCTGAGTCAGCCTCTGAGGGCTGTTTTGGCCCTCTCTTGCACTCCTGCTGGTGAACAGGAACTCTGGAGCGGAAGTAGAGGCAGGCTCAGGACTCACTTAGGCAGAGTCACAAGATGGAGAGTTTATGCGCGACCCTTACTGTGAGTGTGAGCTCCCCTGGGGTTAGAGGCTAGCAGACTCTGGTCTGCCTTCAACTGGGCACCCTGACATTCCCACTGGAACTCTGGAGCGGAACTGAGGCAGGCCCAGAGCACACTAGGGTGGGGCCTCTTCACACTGAGGTCTCTGGAGGCCACTCTTTCTCTGGGTGTGCTTTCCTCTGTGGCTGGTAGCAATCAGACTCTGGTCAACCCGTGGAGTTTCCTGAGGGTGGGTCTGGGCCCTCTACAGCTCCTTCTGGACCCCAGGAACTCTGGAGCGGAACTGGGGCAGACCCAGCCTGCCCTTGGACAGGGCTGCCTCGCGCTGGTGTCTCTGGAGCGACTCTTGCCCTGAATTTGGGCTCCCCAGTGGCTAGAGGTAGCTGACCCTGGTCTCCCTTTGGCTGGACAACCGTGGAGGTTCCTGAGGGCAGGTCAGGGTCCTTTGGGGCTCCTGCTGGTCCACAGGAACTCTGGAGCAGAACTGGGGCAGGCCCAGGCTGCCCTTGGGCGGGGCTGTCTCGCTAGGGTCTCTGCGTGGACTCTTACCTTTAGTTTGGGCTCCCCTGTGGCTAGAGGTAGCAATCCCTGGTCTCCCTTTAGCTGGACACCCATGGAGGTTCCTGAGGGCGGATCAGGGCCCTCTGCGACTCTTGGCGGTCCCCAGGAACTCTGGAGCAGAGCTGAGGCAGGCCCAGGACGCCCTTGGGCGGGGCTGCCTCCGCTGGTGTCTCTGGAGTGACTCTTGCCCTGAATTTGGGCTCCCCAGTGGCTAGAAGTAGCTGTCTCTGGTCTCCCTTTGGCTGGACAACTGTGGAGGTTCCTGAGGGCAGATCAGGGCCCTCTGCGGCTTCTGTTGGTCCCCAGGAACTCTGGAGCAGAACTCTTTTTTCCCTTTTTCACCAACATTTATTGTTGCTTTCATTCTTGATAATTGCCATTCTGACTGGAGTGAGATGAATCTTACAGTGGTTTTGATTTGCATTTCTATAATTGTTAGAGATGTTGAACATTTTTTTCATACTTTTTTGACCATTAGTATTTCTTCTTCTGTGAAGTGCCTGTTCAGTTCCTTAGCTCATTTGTTGATTTGGATATATAGGTAGGTAGGTAGGTAGGTAGGTAGATAGGTAGGTATAGATATAGATATATGGATATATATATATCACACACACACACACATATATATAGGTGTTAAGTTTTTTGAGTTCTTTGTATATCCTGGAGACTAATGTTTTATCTGAGGTGCATGTGGTAAAGATTTTCTCCCATTATGTACGCTCTTCCTTCATATTATTGATTGCTTAATTTGCTGAGAAGAAACTTTTCAGTTTGAATCCATTACGTTTATTGGTTCTTGGTTAATTTTGTGAAAAGAACAAAGAGTAATTACATTATCTAGTTTCAAAACTTGCTATAAAGGTACAATAATAGAATGTAGTATGGGAATAATGATAGCCATGTAGATTAATGTCTAGAAGTTCCAACAATTAGTCCTTATATTTATGGTAAATTACTTTTCAATAAAGATATCAAGCAGATCAATGATTATTGTTTTTTTTCTTGAAGTGCTACTGGGATAACTGGATATCCATATACAGAATAATCAGCTTAGCCTCTTATGTCACACAACAGAAAATTTAACTCAATACATATCACATTCTCTATGTAAGAGCTAAAATTATGAGACTTCTTAAAAGAACAGAAGATTTGTGTGACTTGCTTTTGGCAAACAGTTCTTAACTATGACACAAAAATAATGATCCATAAAAGAAAAAAAGATAAATTGGATTTTATTAAAAAGTTTTGTCCTTCAGAGACACCAAGGTATCAGTAAGAAAATGAAAAGACAACTCTGAAGCTGGGTAAAAAGCTTGAATCCATACAATCTAATAAAGGACTTATATCTAGATACATAAAGAACTTCTCAAAGTATATATAGAAAATAAGTCGAGAATTTCAATTAAAAAGGGGCAAATTGTTTTCATGAGCATTTTACTAGTAAGGTATATGAAAGATTAGTAAGCACATGAAAACTTACTCAACACCATTAATCATTAGGTAAATTCAAATTAAAGCCACACTATAATACCACTAGACTACTGTTAGAATGGGCATAAGGCAAAAAATTGAAAATACTATGTGATGACAAGGTTGTGAAAAAACTGGAACTCTTATAAATTGGTCATTGATATAACTACATAAAAATAGGTTTTTTTTTGAAAAATATTTGGCAGTTTCTTATAAATAAAACTGACCAGATGAATCTACAATTCAACTTTAATATAATGTATATTTACATGAAAATTTTTATGAAAAAAGTATTATTCATAATAGCCAAAAACTGGAAATAATTCAAAAGTTTATCAATTGGTGATTGAAAAAACAAAATGTAGTAAAGTGGAATACTATTCAGCTATAAAATTTTGAACTATTAATGCAAGAGAAAACATTGACTTGTAATGCCTTGCATTCATTCCTCCCATTCCAGCCCATTGTGATCTCTGATGGGCTTTCCCTCTCTGTATTTTTCCCATCTTTGAAGTTTTATATTAATGTTATTATGCAGCATGGAACCTTTTGTGTTTGACTTTTCTTTCTATAGCATAATGTTTTGAAGGTTTACCTATATCTTGATGGAAATGTGCTAAAACCAGATGATGGTATTGGTTGCACAAGTTTATTTCTTAAAAATAACTGTAGCTATAATAGATGCATTTTAAAAAAATATCATTTTAGTCATTGATGGACCTTTATTTTATTTATTTATATGCAGTGCTGAGAATTGAACCCAGTGCCTCACACTTGCTAGGCAAGTGCTCTACCACTGAGCCACAACCCCAGCCATTAATTGATGCATTTTTATGGAATGTAAATTAATACCTTACTAAAGCTATTGCAAATAAAACTTTTTAAAAAATGACACAAACATATTTTAAAACTCTTATATATGAATACTTAGTAAACTTGGAGCAATCATATGTCATGACTAAAAATCTTCCAAATGACATTTCACTGAACTTAGGTCTCATTTATAAAACATTTTTAAAAATTGCAAAGAAAACTGAGTAACATAAGGGAAGTCAGAAATTTACTAGGAAAAAAAAGACTAACCAATAACCTTGCATAATTGGTGAAGGGAATTAAATTTTGAATATCTTAATTGGGTATATAGGAAGCCAAGTTTTTACTTCTCTAATATCTGTTTCTAGTACCTATTTGAGCTATTGTATTCATTAAAGGCAAATATAGCAATAAACTGACCTTAGACTTAGAATGCTCCTATTACTTGGTATTATACAAAGATTTTCAAGAAAACAAAACATTTTCCATCTCATAACTCTTAATAAAATTTATTAGAATTATAAATATAATCTGTCAATATTATATATCTTTCCCTTATATGTATGGATTTTTCTGTACTTGTGTTTTATAATCCATATAATGTTAGCACAATATTAAACTTAAAGAATTTAAAATAGCCGAGACCAGTGGCAGGAGGATTATAAGGTTGAAGGCAGCCTGGGCAAATGAGCAAGACCTTGTCTCAAAAATTAAAAAAAAATTAGAAAGGGCTGGAAACACAGCTCAGTGGTAAAGTGCTTGCCTAGAATGTGTGAGACCTTTGGTTCAGTCCCCATTACTGCAAAATACAATAAAATAAAATGTTTTTTAAAAGAATTTAAAACAATTTTGGAAACATGCTAAAAAACGTTTAGCAATAGAGGTGTGTGATTATTTTTGGAGACTTCAGTACTGGTGGAATAGTTTAGATAAAATGTTCATTCTTGCCAGGCACCGTAGCTCAGGCCTATGATGCTAACCACTCAGGGGGCTGAGCATTTTGAGCCCACCTTGGCAACTTAGCAAGATCATGCATCAAAATAAAAATAATAAAAGGGCTGCACATGCAGCTTAGTGGTAGAGCACCATAGGCTCAAACCCTAGTATTTACTCTTTCCCCGCTGTTTGATTTTTGTTATTTTTTTATTAGTGTATTGTAATAAAATTTTACATAATATTGGTGTTCATTTTGAAATAATCATATAAGCATGGCATATAATTTGCTCTAATTTAGTCACCAGTACTTCTCCTTTCATTCCTCTTCCCTCTGCTTCTCTTCCTCTACTCTATGGGTCTTCTGTTTATTTATAGTTTTCTTTTTAATTAGTGCTTTATCAACATACATAATGATGAAATTCACTGTGGTATGTTCATATATGTATATAGGATAGTTTAATCAATTCCATTCCACTGTTCTGCCCTTTCCTGGTCCATCCTCCTGCCCCTGTATCTCCTTTTTTTTATTCCACTGATCCCATCTCTTTTCATGTGAGTCTCCTCTCCCCACTTTTTATTCCTTAGTTTGATCTAGCTTCCACATATGAGAGAAAACATTTGAACCTTGTTTTTCTGAATTTGGCTCATTTCACTTAGCATGATGTTCTCCAATTTAATCAATTTACCAGAAAATGCCATACTTTCATTCTTCATTATATCTGAATAGAGTTCCATTGTTGTGGTTTAGATATGAGATGTTCTCCAAAACTCATGTAGGAGAAAATGCAAGAACATTCAGAGGTCAAATGACTGGGTTATGGGAGCCTTCACCTAATCACTGGATTGATCCACTGAAATGAATTAAGGGCAGTAATTTTAGGCAGATAGGGTGTGACTGAAGGAGGTAAGTCACTGGGGGTGTGCCTTTGGGATTTACACTTTGTCCTTGGTAAGCAGAGCTAATGCTCTCTGTCTCTTTCCCCTGACTCCCCACTCCTCTGAGTCTTGATTGCTATGTCCTGAACTGCTTTCCTTCTCCACACCCTTCCACCTCTACAATCTTCTTCTTCACCTTGAGTCCAGAGTATGGCATCAGCTGACTATGGACCAAGACCTCTGAAACCTTGAGCACTAAATCAACTTTTCCTACTCTACATTGTTCTTGTAAGGTCTTTTTGGTCTCACAAGACCAAAATTAATTTGGTAACACAAAGCTGACTAAACCATATATTATTTATATTTACTACATTTTCTTTATTCATTCATCTGTTGACAGGCATCTGGGCTGGTTCCATAACTTGATTATTTTGATTACACTGCTATAAACATTGGTGTGACTCTATCCCTATAGTTTACTGATTTCAGCTCTTTTGAATCTATATACTGGGGAGTAGAGTAGCTTGGTTATATGGTGGTTCCATTCCTAGTATTTTTGAGGAATCTCCATACTGCTTTCCAGAGTGGTTGTACTAATTTGTAGTCCTACTAACAATGTATTAGTAAACCTTTTCCCACATCCTTGGCAGCATTTATTATTTGTATTCTTGATAATTGCCCTTTTCTGGCTGGAGGAAGATGAAGTCTCATTTGATTTGCATTTTCCTGATTGCAAATAGAGTGTAAACATTTTTTCCATATATTTGTTGACCATTTGTATTTTGTCTTTTGAGAAATGTCTTTAGTTATTTTGCCCATTTATTAATTGGGTTATTTAAGGAGGGGATTGGTGCGTTTTGAGTTCTTTATATATTCTAGACAGCAATCCTCAGTCTGAGGATCAGATGGTACGGATATTTTCTCATTCTGTAGGCTCCCTCTTCATGCTATTAATCATTTCTGTTTCCATGCAGAAGCTTTTAATTTAATGCCATCCTACTTTTTGATTCTTGGTTTTATTTCTTGTACTTTGGGAGTCTTGTGAAGGAAGATGGTGCCTGTGCCAATATGTTAGATTGTTTGCCTACGTGTTCTTCTAGAAGTTGCTGTTTCTAGTCTAATTCCTAAGACTTTGATCCACTTTGAGTTGACTTTTGTACAGGGTTAGAGATAGAGATCTAATTTCACTCTTCTATATATAGATATACAGTTTTCCCAGCACCATTTGTTAAAAAGACTATCTTTTCTCCAACATTTTATTGGCACCTTTGTTGAATATCAGATGACTTTAACTATGTGGGTTTGTTTCTGTGTCTTCTATTCCATTGGTCTTCATGTCTGTTTTGGTGTCAATACCTTGCTGTTTTTGTTACTATAGCTTATAGTATAATTTGAGTTCTGGTATTATAATGTCTACAGCATTCATCTTTATGCTCAGGATTGCTTTGGCTATCCTGGGTCCCTTATTCTTCCCAATGAATTTTAGGACTGTTTTTTCTAGACATGTAAAGATGTCATTGGTATTTTAGTGGAGATTGCATTGATTTGTATTACACTTTCTCATAGTATTGCCATTTTGACAATATTAATTAATATTAAGAACATAGGAGGTCTTTCCATCTTCTAAGGTAGTCTTCAGCTTCTTTTTTCAGTTTTCTACAGTTTTCAGTGCAGAGATCATTCACCTCCTTGGTTAGGTATTTTGTTTGTTTGTTATTGTAAGTGAGATTATCTGATTTTTTTCCTCAGTGCATTCATAATATTGGAGTATAAAAAAGAAATTGATTTATGTATGTTGATCTAGTATCTTACTGCTTTGCTAAATTTATCAGCTCTAGAAGTCTTCTGGTGGAGTTTTTTGGTTCTTCTAAATACAGTATCATATCATCACCAAATAGAGAAAATTTGACATCTTTTCTTATTTGTATCCTTTTAATTTCCTTCTCTTGCCTGATTGCTCTGGCCACAGTTTCAAGAACTATGTTGAATAGGAGTAGTAGTGAGTGTGGATATTCTTTTCTTGTTCCTGATTTTAAAGGAAATGCTTTCAGTTTTTCTCCATTCAATATAATATTGGTTTTAAATTTATCATATATAGCCTTTGCAATGCTGAGGTAAGTTTCTTCTATCCCTACTTTCTCAAGCATTTTAAACATGAATGGTTGCTACAGTGTTGAATACTTTTTCTCCATTCATTAAGATGATCATGTGATTCTTACCTTTAACTCTATTTATGTGATGAATTACATTTGTTGATTTGTTAATGTTGAACCAACTTTGCACCCCTGGGATGAAACCCAATTGATCATAGTGCACTGTCTTCTAAATGTATTTTGAATAGCAGTTTGCTACTATTTTTTAAAGGATTTTTTGCATTTCTGCTCCTGTAATTTTGTTTTCCTGATGTATCTCTGTCTAGCTTTGGTATCTGGATAATACTGATTTCATACAATAAATTTGACAGTGTTCCCTTCCTTTTCATGGAATAATCTGAGAAATAATGTCATTAGTTATGTGGTAGAATTTTGTTTTGAATCCTGGTCCTGAGCTTTTCTTTATTGGAAGGTTTTTAATTGTTCCTTCAGTTTCATTGCTTGATATTGGTCTGTTTAAGTTGTATGCAACCTCATTGTTTAATTTGGGTAGGTTATATATATCTAGAAATTTGTCGATGTATTCTAGATTTTCTCGTTTGTTGGAGTATAAATTTTCAAAACAGTTTTTAATGATCTTCTGGATGATAGCACTTTATTCATCTCTAATTTTGCTAGTTTGGGCCTTTTTCTTTTGGTTAATTTGACTAATGGCTTATCAACCTTATTTATCTTTTCAAAGAACCAACTCTTTGTTGCATTGTTCTTTTTTATTGGTTTAATTCTGAATTTCATTAATTTTGGCTCTGATCTTAATTATTTCCTATCTTATATTAATTTTAGAATTAGTTTGTTCTTTTCTAGGGTCTTGGAGTTAAAATTAGATTTTTTATTTTGGATCTTTCTAATTTTTTAATGTGTGGACTCATTGCATTAAACTCTCCTTTTATAATTGCCTTCATCCTGTCCCACAGATTTCGATATTTTATTTCTTGTCATTTGTTTCTCAGAATTTTTCCCCCTGATTTCTTCCGTGATCCATTTCTCATTCAAAAGTATATTATTTAATCTGCAGATGTTAAATGCTTTATTTTAAAAATCTTGTTGCTAGTTTCTAGTTTGCTTCCATTATGATCTGATAGGATGCAAGAAATTGTATTTTTTTGTATTTTACTAGAGTTGCCTTCTGCCCTAAAATATGATCTATTTTAGAAAAATTCCAGTGTGCTGATGAGAAGAAAGTTGTTGATAAATTATTCTGTAAATGTCTATTAGATCTACTTGATTAATAGTGTTTTTTAGTTCTTAAGAGTCTTTACTTAGTTTATGTCTGGATAACCTAGGTATTGGTGAGAGGGATGTGTTGAAATCACCCAATATTATTTTATTGTGATCTATTTGATTCTTTATATTGGAAAGTTTTTTTTAAATGTACATAGGTGCATCAATGTTTGAGACATAAATATTTATAATCATTATATCTTGTTGATGGACGATTCCCTTAACCAATATTAAGTGACCTTTATCTCTTGATTAATTTTGGCTTGAAGTCTGACTTTGTCTGATATGAGAGTAGCTACTTCTGCTTGCTTTGAGTTTCTACTTGCATGGTATATATTTTTCTATCCTTTCACCTTCATTCTGTGAAATGTTTTTGCCTGTAAGGTGACTCTCTTATAAATAGCACATCTTGGTATTGGGTCTTGGTTTTTAAATCTAAGCTGCCAGTCTATGTTTTTTGATTAGAGAGTTTAAATCATTCACATTCATTTTTTCTTTCAGAGATTATTTTTATTTCCTCTCATTTTGATTTATTTCTAATGATTACTTCAGACTTGATTCTCCTTTAATTGACTATTCTAGCATGATTCATCTCTATGCTAATTTTTATTTCTGCTTTTCATTTATTCTGCATGAAATATTTCATTGAGTATGTTTTATAGTGCAAGCTTAGTGATTATGAAGTCTTTTATTTTCTCCTTATTGTGGTAGGTTTTTATTTCATCTTCCATTCTGAAGAATAGTTTTTCTAGAAATAGCAATCTTGATTTGCATCTCTTTTCCTTTATGGCTTGAGATGTATTATTCCAAGCCCTCCTTGCTTTTAGTGTCTAGGCTGAGAAATCAGTTCAAATTGCCTTACCTGTCAATGTCACCTGCTATTTTTCTCTTGAAATGTTTATAATTCTAACTTCATTCTGTATATTAGGCATTTTAATTATAATGTGTCTTGGAGAGGAGCTTTTTATCTTGACTATTTGGGGTGCTACATGCATCTTGTATGTCAATTTCCATCTCATTCCTAAGGTTTCAATAATTTTCAAATATTATTTCAATGAAAGGAATGTGCATTCCTTTAGTTTTTGTTTCAGTGCCTTTGTCTATGCCTATGATTCTCAGATTTGGTCTCCTAATGTTATCTGATATTTCTTGAATATAATGGTCATGGTCTTTTAACATCTTTTGTTTATTGTTCACTTTATTTTTAAGATAATATATTTTGTTTTCAAGTCCTGAGTATTTGTCTTCAAAGTGGTCTATTAGTGATGCTTTCCATTGACTTTTAAATTTGATTTATTGATTCTTCTATTCCCAGGATTTCTGTTTGATTCTTTTTCATAATCTCTATCTCATTGAAATGATCTTTCATTTCCTGTGTTTTGTTCTCTAAATTTATTCCTTACATATTCTTTTAGCTCATTGAACATTTTAACTTTCTCCAATATTTCCTCCACTGTGGTGTCAATCCAATTAGTTGTTGAAATGTTATGGGCTATTTGTAGTGGTTTATTCCCTTGCATTTTAATAATGCTTGTATGACTACAAATCTGCTGGTGTAATTATTGCTTCTTCTTTTATGCAAAGGACTATTTTGCAAGCTTCTTTTTCTTCAGAGCCCTGGCTGGGCAAATATCCAGGTATCGATATTCTCATTCAATTCGTATCCTTTGCTATTCTCAGTATCATCACTACTTTGAAAGAAGACACTAAACCCTATTTACTACCATCACTTCAGAGTACAGACCTACTAATCAGCCTTAGGAAAAACAAAACTTCTTGAAAATGTTCTCCACGTCTCCTCTAATTCAGGTATAAAATTGTAATAATGTTTTAAAATATATTGAATATTTTGTTATTCAAGATATTCAAATTGTTATTATAAAGAGGCAAAAAGGGGGAGATGAGAAAAAATTGGGCAAAAGAAAATAAGAGAAAAGAATAATACAAACCAAGATAAGAAGAAGAAAAGGATGGATAAGATGGATAGGGCAGAGTTGACACAGTGGCAGGTAATTAAGTGCAAAAGTGGAGCTAAGAGGACCAAGTGTAAACTTGATCTGGGAAAACAATGATTCCAGTTAATGCTTTCAAATATTAGAAAAAATACAATCAAGTGGTTTGAGGGCATAGTATCAAATACTAGGGGAATAACTGTAGATTCAAAATGAAGAGTAATATATTTAAAATCAAAATTGATGTTACAACTGTTTATTATAATCTATGCCAAAGTGGAAAAATTTCTTATTGAGTCTTCCTGCTTTGGATTTCATCAGCATTTGGGACCTTTAGAAGATTCATACCACTCTTCGTTTTGGGATCCTCCTAGAGGTGCTGGGGCACAGGAGCTGCTTCCAAGATTGCAATGGATTTCTTACCAGCTGGTTCTTATTGATCAGCCCAGGGTCCTGAGCCCCTTTCTCAGAAAGTGCAGTGCTGTGTCTTCTGGCTGTTTCTATTGGATGTGGGAGCACAGGAGCACATGGACAGCTGTGGAATGCTGTGCACTTGCTCCCCTCCACAGGGCTTTCTCTAAAGTGGCATAGAGCCTGGTGACTGTCTGCAAGTGTAGTACCTATGATGGCAGGCCCTTTGCAGGTGGTCTGTTGTTCAAAATTCTTCCCCATGACTGATACAGATTGCCAGGGTATCATCCCTATGAATAGAAGACAGAGTTTGGTGGTGGGTGAGCTCTCACTGCCTGCAGTTGTAAATTGCTGTTTCTTGCTTCCCTCCACTGGGTCTTCCCTGGAAAAGTGCTATCTAAGCACCTGGTGACTGCCCATAACCATGTGGCCCATGGGTGTAGGCTCTCCTTGGGACATCTGTGGCACAGAAGCCTCTGTCCAGGCTGATATAGATCACAGGGGTACTGTCCCTGTGACAGACATAGGGAGTTGTTTGATAAGACTGCTACTGCCTGTGGTTGTTAACCCAAGTGCCATTTCCTTCTGCTGACTGGGATAGAATTGACTTTTTTACTTGCTTCTGAGCTCTCACTGTCAACGACTATGAATCTCCTTCATCAGCTCCCCTCTGCTGGGTTCTCCTGAGGTGGTGCTATCCAGCCACCTCAGAACCATCTGAAACTATGGAATCTGTGCTCAGGCCCTCTCTGGACTGTCTGTGGCACAGAAGCATCCATCCTTGCTAGTGCAGATCACCAGAGTTTTACCAATCACTTTGATGGGGGTAGGATGTCAGCTGGCCTGTTTTTGCCTAAACTCCCTTGAAGGCTATGTCAAGCCCCCTGTGTCAGGGCTCATTCCCAGGAGTGATTAGCTCTTGACCCAGCTTTACCTCACTCCCTTTGTATGTGGTGTTGGGGGTGGGCGTGGGGGCTCAGTAACTTTCAGCTAGCAGCCAACCCTGTACAAGTTCCTTCTGGGAAGATTATTGAGACAACTCATTTAGAGGTATTCCCTCTGATTTTATTTGTTGCTATCTGAAGGTGGAGAGAAGCTATGTTGATTTAATTTCCTATAGGAAGTTGACTAGCTGTGGTGTTACAAAATGGCTGCCATACCCTGCACAACTTTCACTCCACAATTTTAGTTAAACTGCTTGATCTCCTTCACTATCTTTGCTGTTCTTGTCATGATTTAACTTGGTTTGCTTTTCTTTCTGGCTGTTGATAAGTAAACAAGTTTATGTGCTTTTCCACTCTCTCTTTTCTCTGTTACTTGTCCCCCTGACCCCACTCTGGTCAGGATTTGGGGTCAAGGAATTCTGTTCTTATTTCCTGTTCTAATAACCAAACTCCAAGCCCCTACAAGTCTCAAACTGTCCAATATTGAGTTTTAGAGTATTTATTCTCTCACCCACCTCTTTGGCCAGTTGTTCTTTCACTGATTCCTTTCTGGGCTGTGGAGGGATCAGGAGTTGCTGCCTAGATCCTCTTCACCATCTTCCTTCTCCTGTTTTTTTTTTTTTTTAATATATATATATATATATATATATATATATATATTTCTCTCTACCTCAGGTACTTCAAAATAAGTTTTTAGAATATTATATTCTAATAGTTTTCTTTGCTCTTTGTCTGAAAAACCCTTAGATGATTTATCTCCAATAAATCACAGTTGAATTTCTAACATTTTCAGAGATACTACTCACCATTGTGATTCACCTGAGGACAATTAATAATGTCTCCAGTGCTACTGAAAATACTAGTCTTCTTCAGACACACAAAATGTTGTGAAAATGAGACATAACAAAAGTACAACAGAAAGAAATCCAGGGAAATTTTTACAATGTCAAGGATTTGACAAAATTAATGTATTTTATGGTCAGTAGAAATCCTGCTGTTGAAAATCAAGGTCTTCAGGGATTTTCTATGTGACCTTGGAAAAGTAACTTATTTTTTTCCTTTCTTTTCCCCACATTTATGCAAATGAGGTTTTATGTACTTCTGTATTTCTCATAAACATTATTAACTTAAACAATGTAAACCATATAAACTCCTGAAATTTTAGTATGAGTATGCTATTATACTTCTGAATTTATCTTAGAAAAGGCCTCCTAATTTCTATTTAACATTAGCTTTCTTTCCTTCTATTTGTTCACATAGGTAAACATTTTTTGTTAACCAGATTTGCAATACCATGGATAATGTAATCATTGACATTTTATCAACTTCTTATGAATCTCCCACTTCTTGTTTGAAGTAACTAGAAACAATCTTCCCATAAGCTTGTTTTAGGTGGTAGATTTCATCCAATTTTTTCAATTGTTATCTTTCTAAAATTATAGAAAGGATTTGAGATTATAAATTAACACTAAAATTTGCCAAAATAACTCCCGGCTTAAGACTCCACCCAGCCTAATTAATTTCTCTAACAAAGAAAATAAATTAGTAAGATGGTCATTTCACTGTGTTTGCTCTGTGTGTGGGGAAGGAGGGGTGTGGGTTTGCAAGCATGTAAGCGTGTGACTTATTTTCCAACAGTAAAATAATATCTATTTTGAAAATTTTGGAAGTATTACATTTGCGGGGAACAATTATGCAACTATACCAAGAATTCTCCTTATAGTCATAAATATTTTATCTATACTGACCCTTTGCAATATTGACCATTAATAAGGTGATCTCTTGAAGCATTTTCTATTTAGTTTTCAGTATGGGTATGCCGTAGTTTTGTTTGTTTGTTTTTGTTGTTCTTAAAATCAAGTTGCAACCTACTAACCACCACTTCTGTATTTTAAAAGCTGACAAATTGTGTTGGTGGAAGAGTAGTGAGCTCAAAGTCAGGAGTTTTGGCTGGGTTCTATCCTTGCCTAATCTAGTTGATTACTTGGGTCTTAAATAAAGCATTTAATGTTTTTGACCCTGTGTTTACTGATCTGTTAAATGATTCCATCAGGCTAAAAGTACCATGGGCCTAAGTTAATTATATATAAAATGAAATACTTGATGACCTTACTCTAAATTTTTCTTTTTTTTTTCAAACATGTTTATCACTTTACTATAGCCCTTGACTCGAGTTTTGCTACCCCCTTTGTTTTCTATTTTTGCATAAGCTGTCTTTGCTTTGTATAAACTTCTTCCTTTGCTCTTTTTGTTGTTGTTGTTGTTTGAGGTATGCCTGTCCCATTTACTCCTATTTATATCTTGCCTTCCTTTCCCTCCCTGTAGGAATTTGCCCTTATCTTAACAAGGGAGCAGCAATTTGCTAAAAAAGTAGTGACAGGCCTATTTCTATGACTATTGAGCAGCCATCACCTGTGAGTTGTCTTCCATCACTGGCAGAGAGGAGAATGGAGAGATTATGTGTGTGGGTTCTGGGGCCAGGCTCATTTGGGTTTGCATCTGGTCTTAGCCACTCTATTGTATGATTTTGGAACGCAGTTTCCTCAACTGCAAAATGGGAACAACAGTGTTATCCAGACATTTTAAGGATTAAATAATCAGCATAGGAAAAGCTTTTAGGATGTAAGCTGGAACCTAGTAATTCCTAGAGACCCTTATAAAGCAGTAATCACTTAGCACAGGCTGGAATAGAGGATAAAACCATAGCAGGGAAGTAGCATTGGGGGAATGGGGAGTGTGGATTGGTGTGTTCTTATAGTTCTGGGCCTTGAAACAATGCTTTATACCCTATTTCTTGCTATTTCCCTCCCTGCTATTATTCTGGAATGTAAATATTGACAAAAGTACAATGAAAAAGAAGACTAGCATGATTTGTGGTTGATGATTCTTTTATTTGAAGGGATACCTATAGCAACACTTTCTCCAAGTAAATTTTCTGTTTGAAGCATGATTTTTTTTTTCTATTTTACCATGCTTCTGAACTGGTGTGCATTAATTATTATACTCTAAGATGGTAAAGAAGAAAGAAAAAGAATGATCCTTTGGAAAGCCTATTTATATATTATTCCTTTTGTAAAATAAGACTGGAAAAGCTGTTCTTAGCAAAGAATGTTAATGGAAACATTTCTTTGCTAGCAATCTGAGGGAAGCAATATATTCTTAGCTCTTTCAAACCAGATTTAACCACTGATGAACAAAAGTCAATTATTTATTTTCTATACTGCTTTTAACAAGTCTTTGTTTTTGACAGCAAGGCTCTTTTTCATTCTCTATAAAAGCAAGTTTTTAAAATATAGCACTTGTTTTTTATAAGAAAAAGTTAACCAAATATAATAGCATGTTTCTCAAGTGGGTGCAGAGAGTATTTAACACGTCAATATTTAAGTATATGGTGGTTTTAAAAGGCAGGGAGTAGTGCTTATTCATTTTGATTAAGAAGTAACATTATACCTAATGTTCTAAATGGTGGGCATGACAAATATGTCTCATAAAAAATAAGACACATGTAGATTTTCATGGTGGGAAACCAAAATCCTGTAGTATTTACAAAATTGTAATATTGCACAGACCTGATGAACATGGGAGATATAAATATGGATAAATCACTGAATGTTTTACTTTCCTTTTCACTCTTCTAGGAATGTAAAGAAAACATAATACTAAACAATATTGACAAGATTTTAATTAGTACATGTACTTTTTAAGATTTGAAGCTCAAAAAAAAAATATCAATAAAAGTAGAAATTAAAGTTCCTGAGCCTTGGTATATCATATAGCAAAGAATTTGGCTTTTTAATAAAACATCTTCAGCATACATTCATTTCAAATATAAATGAGAATAAAATCACATAAAAACCACATGGCAGGCTAGGGTTGTGGCTCAGTGGTAGAGCTCTTTCCTATCATGCGTAAGGCATTGGGCTCAATTCTCAGTACCGCATATAAATAAATAAAAAATAAAAGTCCATTGACAACTAAAAAATATTTTAAAAACTACATGGCAATGTAAGAAATAGACTTTTGAGAATATACCTGACAAGCACGTTCTACACTTATTTTGCAATCTTTTGATTACATATTTACAATTTATTTAATATCTGGGGTGTGATGTTAAGTGTGGTTATTAATATAGCTAGTTCAGAGGATCTTTTAATTTTGTTTCCTATGTATTGTTGATATAGAGTATTATTCACTTAGGTGAATTGGAAGCTCTATAAATGAAAATTTTATTTTTGAAAAGACTCAGAAGAAGATATGTTGAAAATCTCCCTAGCTTGTCCAAACAGGAACTAAACAACTGATCCTGGGATTATTATGGTACTTCAGATGGTGTTTTAAGCTCTTTTTCCATGAAATCATTGGTCTGTCTGCTCATGTAACCTAGATAATGTTTTTCAATATTGTGTTCCTTTTCTTTTTAAGTGACTATTAAACATCATCATGTAAATGACTTGAGCAGCCTCCTACTGTATTTGTCGTAATTGCAATTTAGGCAACAGTAGCTAACATTTACCTAGTATTTACTATATGCCTGACATAGTTCTGACAGTTCATATATATTATTTCATCTAGTCCCTACAAATATGATATCAAGTGAGTATGCTATTATTATCCCCACTTTGTAGTAAATTATGACAGATAAATTACTTACCTTGTCCAAAACTACTAAATGGCAGAACTGAAATTTGAACCCATGGGCTGGGAATATAGCTCAGTTGGTTGAATCCTTACCTCACGTACACAAGGCCCTGGGTTCAGTCCAGCAGCACACACACACAAAAAGAGTCTTCTGAAATTTGAACCCAGGTTATCTGATAGGAGTCTGTACTCATAAGTACTATAGAATGTGAGAATTGAGTTTTTAGTTTCTGAATTATTATTTCCTTATGGGTCTATGTCTTTTTTACTTTTTCATTTCTTCTCTGTCTTTCAAAATTGCACAGTAAGGTGGAGGTGAGTGGATGATTTTTAAATCAATGTTATTAGGGTACACAAGGTATACAAAAATGTACCTATTTTAAATTTTCTGTTTGATGAGTGTTGACAAATGAATCACTCTTGGAAGTACCAATAGAATCATTTCCATCACTTTCAAAAATTTTCCTAACTGTTCCTTCCCAGGGAACTACTTTTTTTTTTTTTTTTTTTTTGTCACTACAGGTTAGATTTGTTTTACAAAAATTGAATTATACAATATATAGTCTTTTAAAGTCTGTTCTTTTGTTTATCATAGTGACTTGATATTTACACGTATTGTTTTATGTTCACAACATTAGTTTATTCCTTCTTATTTTTGAGTGGTATTTCATTATATATATTTATTTCTTTATGCATTTATTTCTTTATCTGCCTGTTGAGAGACATTTGAGTTATTTCAGTTTTTGGTTATTATGAGTAATCTATGAATTTTTATGTACAAGTGTTTGTGGATGTGTATATTTTTGTTTCTCTTAGAATTACTGGGCCCTAATAATTTTATGTATAACTATTTAAAAAATTGCCAGCCTTCCCCAAAGTGACTCTGCACTCTCAGCAGCAATGTATGAAGTTCCAGTTATTCCACATTCTTGTCAACACTAAATATTGTCAATATTTAAATTTTAGCTATTCTAATGTACATGCAGAGGTTTAATTTGTATTTCCCTGTTAAATAAAGATGCTGAGTATCTTTTTCTGCACTTACTGGACATATGTATAATTTTCATTGTGAAACATCTATTAAATCATTTGTCCTTTAAAATTCTTATTATTGAGCTATTAAAATCCATGGTATGCCCTGATTACAAGATTTTTTCAAATATATGTATCAGAGATATTTTCTCATTGAAGAGGATATTGAGACATTGGCATCTCCTCTTCCTTTCTCCCTTTGCTTTCTACCTGCCACAAGATGTAAAGGCCTCCTCTACCACATGCTTTTGCTCTAACATACTGTGCCACCACAGACCCAAAGCAACAGGGCCAAGTCATCATTTCCTTTAAATCTCCTTTTCAGTTCATCATCTTCTTGCTAGACATTACACATTGGAATTTTTTAGGCTTAGTTTTAAGTATCCTTTCTCCTTACCTCATATTTTCTTCCAGAGAAATCTCACCTTGAACATTAAAATCAGGAGGGCAACCCAGACAAAGTGGTATACTCCTGAAATCTCAGCTGCTCAGTAGGCTGGAGCAGAGGGATTGCAAGTGCAAGGTTAGCCTTGGCAACTTAATGAAACACTGTCTCTAAAATAAGTAAGTAAATAAATAAATAAAAAGGGATGGGAATGTAGCTTAGGGATAGAGTGCGCCCAGATTCAATCCCCAGTACCACTAAACAAACAAGCAAATAAAATTAGGAAGGATCTTCTAACCTCTTTCCCCAGCCTAAACCTCTCCTACATGTTCTATTTTCTCCTGCCTTCCTAAATATCTTTAAGGCAACTCAAAATCAAGTTAATGAAATTTTAATCTTCTCTCTTGCCCTGACAACTGCCCCCAGTTCTTGCCCTGCCTTTCAGTGTTTTATATCCCAGTAAGTTATACCTCTGCCCCATCTAGTTGTGCTGATCAGAAACCAGGGGGAGAACTTGATAGTTGCCTTTCTTTTATTCCCCTTCAATCTCTGACATTGCCTTCTTGTATATTTTTTCCATCAGCAAGTCATGTAATTTTACCTCTTAAAATATTTTGACTGCCTCTATGTCTCATCATTGCCACTGAATTAGTCCAGACTAAACATCCTGTCTCTCCTCATCCACTATAATAGTGTTTTAAGTGGTCTCTATATATCCCCTCTAATGCAAATTTGTTCTCAAAACCACGGACTAGAGTAGCCTTCCAAAATGTAGATCTAAGCATGTCACTCACTTCCTTAACTTTCCTCAATAGATTCTCATTAATTTTAGGATGAAGATCTTAATCCTTAACAAGGTGTCAAATACTCTGTGGCCTTTGCATACTTCTCCTGTCTCTTTTCTTACTGCAGTGCCCCTGACTCTTCCTGCAGCCATATTGATTTATCCTTAGTTCTTGATAGATATCCCCTTTCTTCTTGCCGTAGAATCCCAGAACATGCAATTCTGGTTTTTTTTTTTTTTTTTTTTGGAGTATCCTTTCATACCTTCTCCAAGTTAACTCCTACTTATCTGTAGATTTTAGCTCATGTTAATACCTTGTGCATTTTCCCCCAGTAGAAATAAAATTCATGTCCTTAGCACTAGACACTACATAAATATTTTGAAAATGTATGTGTGAATGATTATCTTTAAAAAATAGAATCATAGCCGGGCATGGTGGCGCAAGACTGTAATCCCAGCACTTAGGGAGGCTGAGACAGGAGAATCACGAGTTCAAAGCCAGCCTCAGCAATGGCGAGGCACTAAGCAACTCAGTGAGACCCTGTCTCTACATAAAACACAAAATAGGGCTGGGGATGTGGCTCAGTGGTCGAGTGCCCCTGAGTTCAATCTCCAGAAACCCCCTCCCCCCCAAAAATAGAATCATGAGCATAATAGATTTAAAATGAGATTTGTTGACCACTTTATGAATTATTACCTAATGTGTCATCATTTTCTGTATTCTGAATGATGTGTTATTTATACTTTCATTGTGAGGGCAAATTATTATTTACTTATTATTAATATAGTTAAAAGATTTGCCTTCTGGTTTCCATTTGCAATTTGTCTTTCTAGAGGGAAAAAGGCCTACTTTCAAAATGTTTCAGACTTCAAGTGTATAGATTGTGTGTTTTAAAAAAGGTGGAAATAGTAACCTCTTTCTTGTGAGGGAAATGTGTTTATAGAGGTAGTTCTGATAATTGTCCCCATTTACACACATACTCTTGATGGCCTTATATTGTCAATGCAATTTCATTGTCCAACTTAACTACTCTTTATTTTCTCAGATGTCCATAGTTCCATGTTCAGTATTTCAGAGTATCATTAATATGCAAAATAAGTATAGAAGCCTTATTAATCCTGTTTTATAAATTAGAAGACCTTGGCCCTAAGTATCAACAAATTTAAAAAAAACCTAAAATCAGATTGAATATCTTTTCTGACCACATGCAATAAAACTAAAATTAATAACAACTTTGGAACCTGTACAAATACATGGGAATTAAGCAATATACTTCTGAGGAGCCAATGGCACAATGAAGAAATTATGAAGAAAACTTTGTAAATGTTTTGAAATAAATGAAAATGGAGACATAATATAGGATAATCAATGTGGTACAAGAAAAACAGTACTAAGAGGACATTATACAGCAGTCAATACTTACATCAAAAATCTCAAATAAACAACCCATCATACCTAAAGTAACTAGAAAAATAATAACAAACCAAATCTACTAGTAGAAGGAAGGAAGCAATAAAGATCAGAGACAAAGCACTGGGGATGTATCTCAGTGGTAGAGTGCTTGCCCATACCTATGAGTCCCTAGTTCCAGTCCCTAGCACTACTAAAAACAAAAACAAAAAACAACAGAATCAGAAATAAAAAAGAGGAGACATTACAGCTGACACTGCAGAAATACAAAGGATCATAAAAGAGTATCCTGAACACTAATTATACACAAATTTGATAACCTAAAAAAATGGACAAATTTCAGACATATACACCTTTAGAAAGATTGAACCATGAAGAAATAGAGAACCTGACTAGACAAAAAAATGAATAATGAAACTGAGTCAGTAATAAAAGGGTCCCAAACAAATAAGAGCCTAGGACCAAATGGCTTCACTGCTGAGTTCTGCCAAACATTTAAAAAAGAATGATTACCATTTCTTTTCAAATTATTAAAAAAGTAATTGAATAGGAGGAAATTCTTCTGAAGTTGTTCTAACAAAACAGCATTATCCAGCAAAACCAGATAAGGACACAAAAAAGAAGAAATCTACAGACAAGTATTACTGGTGAACATAGATGCAAAATACTAGCCAATTGAACCAAACAGCACATTAAAATGAGTAGTCACCATGTTTAAGTGGGATTCATTCCAGGGAAACATGGATGGTTCAGTATATGCAAATAAGTAAATGTACATCACATCAACAGAATGAAGGACAAAAATTATCTGATCATTTCAGTAGATGCAGAAAAACATTTGATAAAATTAATGTTCCTTCATGATAAAATTGAACAAATGAGATATAGATAGAAATGTCATGGTTTAGATATTAGGTATCACCCAAAATCTTATGTGTGAGACAATGCAAGAAAGTTTAGAGGTTAATTGATTGGGTTATTAGAGTTCAACTAAATCAGTGCTTTAATCCCCTGATAGAGATTAACTGGGTGGGAACGGTAGGCAGGTAAGGTATGCCTGGAGGAGGTGAGCCATTGGGGGCATGTCTTTAGGATATATATTTTGACCCTGGAGAGTGGAGCTGTCTGTCTCTCTCTTTGTGCTTCCTGGTACCATGTCCTGAGCTGCTTTTCTCCAGCACAATCTTCTGCCATAATGTCGTACCCCAGCTAGGGCCTTGAGGAATGGAATTGTCCATCTATGGACTGAGACCTCTGAATTGTGAGCCCCAAATAAACTCCTCCTCCCCTAAAATTGTTCTCGCCAGGTCTTTTGGGCATAGCAGTGAAAAGGCTGACTAAAACAAGAAAGAATATACCTCAAAAAATAAAGGCCTTGTGTAAGAATTCCAGAGCTAACATCATACAGAAACAGAACAACTTGAAAGATTTCTAAGATCTGGAATAATGAAAAGATGTGCATTTTCCCACTTTCATCCCCTATAGTCCTGGAAGTCCTAGCTAAAAAGTAAGTCAAGAGAAAGAAATCAAGGGCATCCAAATTGAAATGGAGGAAGTCAAATTGTCATTGTTTGCAGATGACATATTCTTATATATTGAAAACCCTAAAGAAGCAACCAAAAAAAAAAAAAAAAAACCCAAAACTATTAGAATTACAAACAAATTTAGCAAAGTTTCAGGGTACAAAAATCAAATACAAAAATCACTAACATTTCTTAAATGTCGAGAGCAATTTATCTGAAAAAAAATAGAAGAAACCAATTTCATTTACAACAGCTAAAAATATTACCTAGGAATAAATCTAACCAAAGATATGGATGATACCTACAATGAAGAATATAAAACTTTGATGAAAGAAATTTAAAGAAGTTACCCCCAAAATGTAAAGATACCTCATGGTTTAGAAGAATAGGTAATATTAAAATACACATATTACCCAAAGTGATCTGCGGATTCAATGCAAGTTCTATCAAAATACCAATGACATTCTCCACAGAATTAGAAAAAATTATACTAAAATTTGTGTGGAGCCAGGTACAATGGTGCACACCTGTAATCCCAGTGGGAGGCAGAGGCAGGAGGATAGCAAGTATAAAGCCAGCACCAGCAACTTAGTGAGGCCCTAAGCAAGTTAGTGAGACCTTTTTTCAAAATTAAATATAAGGAGGGCTGGGGATGTGGCTCAGTGTTTAAGTGTCCCTGGGTTCAATCCCTGATATAAAAGAAAATGTTTTTGTTTGGAATCACAAAAAACCCTGATTAGTCAAAGCAATAGTGAGGGGAAGGAAACAAACCAACAAATACTCCTGACCTAAAACAAATGACATTATGCTACCTGACATACTACAAAGTTATGGTAATTTTAAAAAACATGGTAGAGGCATGAAAACAGACACATATACCAATTTAGCAGAATTCAGAACCTTGAAGTAAATGCACACATCTACGGTGAAATGATCTTCACTAAAGGTGCTCAAAACACACATTGGATAAAAGATGGTCTTCAATAAATGGTGCTAGAAAATTTGGAATACTCATGTGCAGAATGAAACTAGATCTTCATCTCTCACCATATACAAAAGTGAACTGAAAATGGATGGAGGTTTCCCCAAAAAATTAGGAATATGATATGATTCAGCAATCCCATTATTGAATATTTATCTAAAGAAAATAAAGTTAGCATATCAAAGAGACAACTACACTGCCATATTTATTGCAGTACAATTCACTATAGCCAATAAATGGAAGCAATTTGAGTCCATAAAATGATAAATTAAATATAGTAAATATATATATGTGTGTGTGTGTGTATATGTGTATATATATGTACATATATATATATATATATATATATATATATATATATACACACATGAATACTATTCAGCCATGAAAAATGTTAATTCTTGTCATATGTGAGACTATGGATGAGACCATAGGTCATTATGTTAAGTGAAATAAGATAGTTACAGAAAGACAAATACCACATTATCTCACTCATGTGGAGTCTAAATAGTTGAGTTTACAGAAGTTATGAGTAGAATAGTGGTTACCAGAAGGAAGAATAGGACGGAGGGAGGAATGGCAAAGTTTGGTCAATGAATAATAAGTTATGGTTAGATAGGAGAAATACATTTTTGTGTTCTATTACACATTATAGTAAGAAAATATAGCAATAATGTTTATTTTAAAAAAGATAGAAGAACTGGGTGCCATTGGTGCATGCCTGTAATTCTAGCAGCTCAGGAGGCTGAGGCAGGAGGGTTGTAAGTTCAGAGCCACCTCAGCAACTTAGAGAGGCCCTAAGCAACTTAGTGAGACCTTGTCTCAAAATAAAAAGGGCCAGGAATGTGGTTTGGTAGTTAATTGCCCCTGGATCCAATCCCTGGTACCAAAACAAAACAAGAAAGAATTGTTAATATTTTCATCACAAATAAATAATAATTGAGGAAATAGATATGTTTACTATGATTTGAACATTATACAACAAATACATGTACAGGTGATGCAAATATATGGTACTTCATAAATATGTACAATTTTATGTACATATTTTTAAAACTTTTTAAATTTAAAAAGATGAGGCACAGAGAAATTAATTGACCAAAATCTTAGTAAATAGCAGAGACAAGATCTAAAACCGATAAAGTGTATCTAAAACTGATACACTTTCTGCTCTATCTTTGTAACTTAATTCCTCATTTTGTCATGGAAAATAGAGCATATATCTCCTTCTTGGACTTTATGACATCAGATTCAATTCTTTAAGTGCTGTTAAAGCAAACACATGACATCAAATTCATGAATGTCATAGAATACTCATGTAAAAACTAGTTTCTTTAAACGTCTATGGTATGTTTTAAATATAACCTTTTCATAGTAATTAAATTTTTGTAGAGCTATTTGATGACTTTATTACTTAAATATTTTGATTTTCAGTTCTTTGGAAATCAATAGAATTATTTTGATACTTCATTATTTCCAAATATTAAAAGCTGAGTAACTTAAGCTTGTTAGCTCATTTAGAATATGATCTTGGTATTAATCAGCATACAATTCTATTGACCTCTCACAGAAAAATCCAGCCTAAATGTAAGCCTAATGCTATCTTACTCATATTTGGTTTATTATGATCTCTAATTGTGTAGAAGCAATATGAAAGCAAAGATTATAATCTGCTTCTATGTGACCCCCCAACAAGGAAATGAGAAATGATTTTTATAATTCATTTTACTCTTCTAAAAGTTAAAATGTATGTTTTCTCTTAGCATGGATGTTTTATTCATTTATTTGTTTTTAATGCATATTTATTGACTCTAGAATAATGATTGGCATGTTTATTCTAGAAGATATAATAAAATAAATCAGATAAAATGTTTGTCCCATAGAAGTTTCATTCTAGTGGGGAAAGACAGACAACTATCCAACAGAAAAGTGATAATGGTTGATTAAAAAAATACAGCAGGATAGTCTAATAAAGAAGTTTGGGGATTGGTGGTGTTATTTTAGAAATAAATCTTAAGGATTTCAAATAAACCTATTAACCATCACGTTCTTCTGAAATAACATTATTGAGACTAGATTTGCCTTAGATTTGATTGTACCTCCATGACACTATTAATTATGCCAGAAGGACAAAACCCATGCATTATCACAAAATTTTAGAATTGGAAGATTCCCTAGAAACTAACCCATTTATTTTAGAGACATGGAAATTTGAGCGTAGAATGGATAAATAACTTATAGGAGGTTACTCAGCAAGCCTGAGCACACTAGAATTTGAGCTTAGGCTTGATTTTACATGGTCCAGTGTTCTTTCCTGAAAACTAATTTTTAAG
>PVHX01023698.1:0-25259 GCA_004024805.1 Geosciurus inauris
TGCCGTTTTTGTTACTATAGCTTTGTAGTATAATCTGAGGTCAGGTATTGTGATGCCTCCTGCTTCACTCTTCTTGCTAAGGATTACTTTGGCTATTCTGGGTCTTTTATTCTTCCAAATGAATTTCATGATTGCCTTTTCTATTTCTATAAGGAATGATGTTGGGATTTTAATTGGGATTGCATTGAATCTATATATCACTTTGGAAAGTATGACCATTTTGACAATATTGATTCTACCTATCCAGGAGCATGGGAGACTATTCCATCTTCTAAGGTCTTCTTCAATTTCTTTCTTCAGTGTCTTGTAGATTGCTTTGTAGAGGTCTTTCACCTCTTTTGTTAAATTGATTTCCAAGTATTTTATTTTTTTTTGAGGCTATTATGAATGGGATAGTTTTCCTAATTTCTCTTTCAGAGGGTTTATCACTGATGTATAGAAATGAAATTGATTTATGGGTGTTGATTTTATATCCTGCCTCTTGCTGAATTCATTTATTAATTCTAGACATTTTCTGGTAGAATTTTTGGATCCTGTAAGTATAGAATCATGTCATCTGCAAATAATGATAGTTTGAGTTCTTCTTTTCCTATTCGTATCTTGTTTATGAAATTAAATTGCCTTTAATTTCTTTCATCTGTCTAATTGCTCTGGGTAGTGCTTCAAGAACTATGTTGAATAGCAGTGGTGAAAGAGGGCATCCCTGTCTTGTTCCCGTTTTTAGAGGAAATGCTTCCAATTCTTGTCCATTTAGGATGATGTTGGCCTTGGGTTTAGCATAGATAGCTTTTACAAAGTTGAGGTATGTTCCTACTATCCCAAGTTTTTCTAGTGTTTTGAACATAAAAGGGTGCTGTATTTTGTCAAATGCTTTCTCTGCATCAATTGATAAAATCATATGATTCTTATCTTTAAGTCTATTGACGTGATGTATTACGTTTATTGATTTCCGTATGTTGAACCAACCCTGCATTCCTGGAATGAACCCCACTTGGTCATGGTGCACTATCTTTTTAATATGTTTTTGTATGTGATTTGCCAAAATTTTATTGAGAATTTTTACATCTATGTTTATCAGGATATTGGTCTGAAATTTTCTTTCTTGGATGTGTCTCTGTCTGGTTTTGGCATCAGCGTGATACTTGCCTCATAGAATGAGTTTGGAAGGGTTCCCTACTTTTCTATTTCATGAAATAGTTTGAGGAGTATTGGTATTAATTCTTCTTTGTAGGTCTTGTAGAACTCAGCTGAGAATTCATCTGGTCCTGGGCTCTTCTTGGTTGGCAGGCTCTTGATGGCATCTTCTATTTCCTTGCTTGAAATCAATCTGTTTAAGTTGGGTATGTCCTCTTGGTTCATAGGCTTGGATAGGTCATATGCCTCTAGAAATTTGTCGGTGTCCTCAGGGTTTTCTACTTTACTGGAGTTTAGATTTTCAAAATGGTTTCTAATATCCTCTGTATTTCAGTAATGTCTGTCATGATATTTCCCTTTTCCTCACAAATTTTAGTAATTTGGGTTTTCTTTCTCCTTCTTTTTATTAGGGTAGCTAAGGGTTTGTCAATTTTGTTTATTTTTTGAAAGAACCAGCTTTTGTTTTGTCAATTTTTTGAATTTTTTTCTTTCAATTTCATTGATTTCAGCCCTGATAATAATTATTTCCTGTCTTCTGCTTCTTGTGGTGTTGGTTTGTTCTTCTTTTTCTAGGACTTTGAGATGTAGAGTCAAGTCATGTATTTGTTGACTTTTTCATCTTTTAATAAATGAGCCTAATGCAATGAACTTTCCTCTTAGCACTGCCTTCATGGTATCCCAGAGATTTTGATATGTTGTATCAGAGTTTTCATTTACCTCTATGAATTTTTTTTATCTCTTCCCTGATGCGTTCTGTTTTCCATGCATCATGGAATAGCATATTATTTAGTTTCCAGGTGTTAGATTAGTTTCTATTTTTTAATCTGTCGTTGATTTCTAATTTTATTCCATTGTGGTCAGATAGGATGCTGGGTAGAATCTCTATTTTTTTGTATTTGCTAAGACTGGCTTTGTGACATAACATATGATCTGTTTTGGAAAAGGATCTGTGTGCTGCTGAGAAAAAAGTGTATTAGCTCGTTGATGGATGGAATACTGTGTATATGTCTATTAAGTCTAAATGATTGATTGTTTTATTGAGTTCTATGGTTTCTTTGTTTAGTTTTCATTTGGAAGATCTATCCAGTGGTGAGAGAGCTGTGTTAAATTCACCAAGTATTATTGTGTTGTGGTCTATTTGATTCTTGTAATTGAGAAGGATTTGTTTGATATACATAGAAGCCCCATTGTTTGGGGCATAGATATTTATGAATGTTATGTCTTGTTCATGTATGATTCCCTTAAGAAGTATGAAGTGCCCTTCTTTATCCCTTTTCACCAGTTTTTGTTCATTGTCTACTTTATCTGATATGAGGAGAGAAACCTCTGCTTGTTTATGTGGTCCATGTGAGTGAGACGTTTCACTTTCAGTCTGTGGATATCTTTTCCTGTGAGATGAGTCTCTTTAAGGAAGCATATTGTTGGGTCTTTTTTCTTTATCTAGTCTGTCAGTGTATGTCTTTTAATTGATGCATTTAGGCTATTCACACTAGGGATTATTATTGAAATATGATTTGTTATCCTGGTCATTTTGGTTTATTTTTGGTTTTTATTTTGACTTGATTTCTCCTTTGATTGCTCCCCCCCTTTTTGGTGTAGTTCCTCTCTTTGTGTATTTTCATTGTTGGTTGTCATTTCCTCCTCATGGAATATTTTGCCAAGAATGCTGTGTAGTGCAGGCTTTCTTGCTGTAAATTCTTTTAATTTTTATTTATCATGGAAAGTTTTTATTTCATCATCAAATCTGAAGCCCAGTTTTACTGGATATAAGATTCTTGGTTGGCATCCATTTTCTTTCATAGCTTGATATATGTTGTTCCATGATCTCCTGGCTTTTAGGGTCTGGGTTGAAAAACCTGCTGATATCCAAATTGGTCTGTCCTTACATGTAATCTGATTCCTTTCTCTTGCGGCCTTTAAAATTCTATCCTTATTCTGTATGTTGGGCATTTTCATTATAATGTGCCTTGGTGTAGATCTGTTGAAGTTTTGTATGCCTGATATCCTGTAAGCCTCTTGTATTTGATTTTCCAATTCATTTTTCATGTTTGGGAATATTTCTGGTATTATTTCATTGAAGAGATTGTGCATTCCTTGGTTTGAAATTCTGTGCCTTCTTCTATCCTGATAAATCTTAGATTTGGTCTTTTGGTGCTGTCCCATAATTCTTGTATGTTCTGTTCATGATTTCTTACTATCTTCACTTTATGGTCAAGTTTATTTTCAAGATTGTATATTTTATCTTCATTATTTGAGGTTCTGTCTTCCAAGTGATCTAGTGTGTCTGTGATGCTTTCTATTGAGTTTTTTTTATTTGGTTTATCATTTCCTTCATTTCAAGAATTTCTGATTGGTTTTTGTTTTTACAACCTTTTGCTCTCTGTATTTGCTCATTTATCTTTTTGTTAGAGTGATAAATGGTTGCCTTTATTTGTTCTCCTATTTCTTTGTTGGATTGATCAATTTTTGCCTGTATTTGCTCACTTAAGTCATTCTTTAATTTGCAGATCATTTTAATTACATACATTCTGAATTCTTTCTCTGACATTTCATCAACTGTGCTGTCAATGGATTCTATTATTGTAGTATCTAGGTTTATTTGGGGCACTTTCTTCCCTTGTTTTTTCATGTTGATTATGGATCTTCCTTTCTTGCAATGCCGATCTGAGGTACTGCAGTTTCTATCCTATAATCTTGTAGTGACATTACAGATTACTTGTATTTCACCTTGGATTTTACTTCCAGTCCCCAGCAGGTTTCCCCAGATGGACACTGCTGCCACTAAAGTTAGTGGCAGCAGTTGTTGAAGTACCTCAAGAGGGCAGTGGGAGTGGCGAAGGCTGGGCTCCCTAGGTGGTCCCTGAAGGTGGTCTTGGGCCCTCTCCTGTGCTCCCACTGATCTGCAGGAACTCTGGTTCTGGAATTGGGAATGGTCTTGTGCCTCACTTAGGCCAGGTCTCCCGCAGGAGTCTCTGTAGGTGGTCCTCTCCATGGGTCTGGGTTCCCCTGTGGCTAGCGGCTAGCAGTCTCGGCTCTGCCCTTGGCTAGGCTCCCGCAGCAGTCCCTGAAGGTGGTTTTGGGTCCTCTCTTGAGCTCTTGCCTGGTTGGCTGGAGCTCTCTGAACCAATAATTTGGAGCCCCAGGATCCCCGAAAGGTTCTAGGAGATCACACTTAAGGAATTACTCTTTTAGAAAGTTGAGCTCACCATCAAAGAGTGGTCTCTAAAAATCATGGTACCTTCTTTACCACACTAAAGCAGGTGTGAAAATTCCATGTCAAGATTCTCCTCATCCAGGCCATGTTCTGTGTCTTCTCATGAAGTTAATTCTGATTTCTTTTGTCATATCTTCTAAGTAAGGGCAAAGGTAAGAAAGTAAAAGAATGAATGAACGTAAACACTGTCATTACATGAAATACATTGGCAGATTTGTTGTTTTTTTAGTATTTGAGAAGTGTATAAATTTGACTCAAGGCTAGACTTTATTGGTGTACAACAGTGTAATCCAGTTTATGACTGACAAAAATGAAGATTTTGATGAGAATATCAGAGCTTTTCTAGATCTTGTTGCCCATGCCTAACTGGAAAAACTTAGCTAGACTGGTTGAGGAACAGTCTTCTCCTCTCTTGTAGCAATGATAGCACTGAAGTGTGTGCTCCTATAAGATCTTCCAATTAATATATCCCATACAGCTCAAGTTCAGATATCAGAGCTCTGTCAAACATTGAGTTTAATGTGATAATTAGTTAGGATTAAATTACCCATTAAACTAAATGATTTTTATAGCAATGTGCTATTAAGGTTGGAAAGTTGTAAAATTATTGAGTACTTATGCTTTTTTCCTTTGATTCCAAGATGCACATTTGGCATATTTTATTTTTTAAAAATTAATTAATTAATTAATTCTAATTAGGTATATATGACAGCAGAATGCATTTTGATTCATTGTTCTGAAATACAGCACAACTTTTCATTTCTCTGTCTGTATACCATGTAGCATTGCACCATATGTGTAGTCATACATGTACCTAGGGTAATGATGTCCATCTCATTGCACCATCTTTCCTGCCCCCATACCCCCTCTCCTCTCCACCCTCCCCTTTGCCCAGTCAAAGTTCCTCCATTCTTTCCATACCCCCCTGCCCATTATGGGTCAGCATCCACTTATCAGAGAGAACATTTGGCCTTTAGGTTTTTGGGGATTGGCTTACTTTGCTTAGCATGCTAATCTCCAACTCCATCCATTTTCCTGAAAATGCCACAATTTTATTCTCCTTTAATGTTGAGTAATATTCCATTGTGTATTTATATTACAGTTTCTTTATCTATTCATCTATTGAGAGCCATTTAGGTTGCTTCCACAGTTTAGCAATTGTGAATTGTACTGCTATAAACATTGAAGTGGCTGCGTTACTGCAGTATGCTGTTTTTAAGTCTTTAGGGTATAGACCGAGGAGTGGGATAGCTGGGTCAAATGGTGGTTCCATTCCATGTTTTTTAAGGAATCTCCATACTGCTTTCCAGATTGGTTGCACCAATTTTCAGTCCCACCAGCAATGTATGAGTGACATTTGGTACATTTTAATAACACTGAAATGAGAATGTGCTTTTTAGTTAAAGATATATTAGTTTAACTGATGGTACTTTTTTCTACTTTTGTGAAAAAGCATCAGTTTTTGTTTTAATTATGAAAAGCTATCTTCAAATTTGCTTTTTTTCTTATGTAATTATAAAAGCCTATTACATGAGGAAGACTACAATATATTTTACTCTTTGTTTCTGTATTTTTTCTTTTAAAAGAGAAATAACAGACTAATATGTTTTCTGAAATTTATATTTCCACATTAATTGCTTTGTAGCAAATAGGAAAATTTACATTAAAATCTGCTGATTACATTAAAATCTGTTTAAAAAGCATGTTTCCTTTTTTTAAAACAACAAATTTTGCTTATGTGTTTGATTTGATATTCAGTATTTGTGTTCATGACAGGTTTATTTTAGGACTGTAGAACTTATAGAAGAGCCCATAAAAGGATCTTATGGTCTGAGTTTCTACTTCAAAATTAATGGATTTCCCGTATTTCTGAAAGGCTCCAACTGGATACCAGCAGATTCATTCCAGGATCGAGTAACTTCTGACTTGTAAGTATTGGCCTTCTTTTCTTGTTCCTTTTTCATTAACAGTCTCAAAAAGCTTAAGAATTACTCATTTCCACTTTCTTTAGTCTCAGGGGAAGAACTGAGAGTTAGTATAGAATTCCAGGATGATAGAAACTTTAGAATGGACAGACTTTTTCAATCATATATTTCAGTGCTCTGAGCTATGGATTGTTTCACAGCTAAACCATTTAAGACTGCCATACCCATCCAATTTTTAGAAAACTATTATATATTTACCCTGGATGAACAAGAAAATGACAGATTCACATTTTGGGTAGTTAGACCCAGAAAAAAATTTATCAAATCTACCTTTTTTTTTTTCTTTAGTTCTTCAAAGAATACCTTAAGTATTTTTGAGAATGGTTTTAACAGATAGCAATCTATACTTATTTTTTTATGCTACCTTAATAAAAGAACTAAATCTTGGTTGGGGAGGAAATGGGGAGCTATGAGTCAGGGATACAAAGCAGAGGGTATGTGGGAAGAACAAGTCTGGAGATACAATGGATGACATGAAGACCATGGGAAATGGAATTGGACCATTCATGGAACTCATGATAAATGAGTATTTTTTTGCTGCCCTTGGCACAAAAACAAGAAAAATGGGTGACTATGTGAAATGATGGCTATGTTAATTTGTTTTGCCATAGTAGCCTTTTTACTATCTGTATGTATCTTATAACATCATATTGTACAACTTAAATATACAATTTATTTAAAAGAAAACAAAGAATATCATAAAGATTCTACATCTAGGAAAAAACCTGGAGTGTTTTTCTGAAGGTTCTGAGAATAGAACTTCAGAAGAAAGCAATATTTCCTAATTGGTTGTATGAACTGTCTTTGTGATAGTGAAAATAAACTTTGTAAAAGAAAAATAAACACATTTTTTTGCCTTAAGTTAAATAACGGCTCAGCATATTTATGAATGTATAAATATGCATTGTAATATGTTTTTTGATATTTAGAATGTAAATGTCATTAGTAACTAAATCATAATTTTTACAATACTTGTAGTAATTTCCTTTTACTTCAACATGTGTGTATTATTTTAGATTTCATAAGACACTGAAATGCTCCTCCAGATGTGGCATAATTTGTGGGATAATTTGCTGTATTTTTTCCTTTCTCCTCCTACTGGTTTGGCTTTTGTGTTCAGCACAACTGGGCCAATTTTGGTCAGCCTGCCTGGGATGTCTTCCCTGAGAGTAGAGTTGGAAGGGACCAGTTCTTTGGCTTCTTAGTTCATACCTGAGCAGAGTTCTGGGGATGGAGGGAGGGGCCATGCTCTCCAGTTGGCTGTAAATTTCTAGATTTTCCTGAGGTTAGAGTGAAAAAGGATTGGATAAAGTAAAAAGGACATTTACTGCAGAAAAGAGTATTGGGTTGAAGGAATTTTTAAAAAGATAGGGTGAGTGAGGCAATAATATTCAAACTTTAATGTTTGTTCTATTTTTTGCAGTGGTAAATTGTAATATAATATATTGTTAGCAATATAAAATAAGTAAACTTTCTACATTTTACACTACATTTTTCTGTAGGAATAAATACAAAACAAAAATTAATTTTAAAAATAGTGTAACATCACTGAAAATTTAGAAAGTAAAGATATCATTCATACCTTTTTGAAGTTTTTTTGCTTTATGTGGTTACATATAAATTACATATGATCTATAATTAAATATTTTACTTCACTTTCTTTGGTGAGATTTATATCTAAATCATTACAATTTTTAATTTTTTTTTTGTACCAGAGATTGAACTCAGGGATACTTGACCACTGAGCCACATCCCAGCCCTATTTTATATTTTATTTAGAGACAGGGTCTCACTGAGTTGCTTAGTGCCTCGCTTTTGCTTTGGCTATCTTTGAATTTGCGATTCTCCTGTCTCAGCCTCCCGAGCCATTGGGATTACAGGTGTGCACTACTGCACCCGGCTTAAATCATTGCAATTTTAAGGTGTGTTTTTCTAACAGAGATTTGAAATGTTTTTAAATTTTTTTTCTTAATATTCCTAAGTGTCTAAATAGAATTAATTTCTACTATTTTTCCTCCAGGTTACGGCTCCTCTTGCAGTCTGTTGTGGATGCTAACATGAATGTTCTTCGGGTGTGGGGAGGAGGCATTTATGAGCAAGATGAGTTCTATGAACTCTGTGATGAACTAGGAATAATGGTGAGTAGTTGATGGCATTTTATAGATTGATAAGTTACGCTGTCCTCAATTTGTCTTCCAGTGTTCTGAGTGGATATTATTGCTCCTTACTTCTTTTTTTCAGAGCCTGGTATAATGTCCCAATGGTTTGTTAAAGGAGTGAATGATATTTTGTAAACCCAGAGCCATAGTTGATGGCAAATATCAGGATCACTTACTTATTTAAAAATGATAGGTATTGTATATATTGCTTGTATCTACATATATATTTATGTATATCTTCTTTGTCATACATAGGTATGCGTAATAAAATAAATTAAAATATTTAAATAATTTAAGTTCAAGGAGCTCTGACTAATCCCAGAGAGAAGCAAAATAAAAAAATTAATATTGCTATGGAAGTACTGTCAGCATTTCTTGGAATGGTGAGGGTTAAGCAAAGGAAATGCAGTCATCTTTGGTGTCTGTGGGGTGTTGATTTCAGAACCCTATAGATGCTGAAATCCACAAATACTTCAGGTTCTATATAAAAAGTAGTGGAGTATTTGAATATAACTGGTGCATATCCTCCTGCATACTTTGATATGTCTCTGATTACTTATAATATTAAATATAATGTGAATGCTCTATAAATAGTTGTTATACTATATAGGTTAGGGAATAAAGACAAAAACAAAGTCTATATATGTTCAGTATAAATAAGATTTTTGGGGTTTTTTGAATGTTTTTGATTGGCAGTTGGTTGAATCACTGGATGCAGAATCCATAAATATGGTGGTCCAATTGTGTATAGTTTTAATTCTAATATTACAGCTATCAGATATTCAGAATATCACAGAAGAGTAGGACATAATAATAATGATAATATTGATCATCATTATATTGATGATAATATTTTGTAGTATGAGTGCCAGGCATTGGTTTAAGTGCTCTGCATGTATTATTTTATTTTATGTTTATACCTAACCAATGAGGAATTTGCTATTGTTCTCTACCCACAGTTACAGATAAGGAAACTGACACAGGGAGAGGTTATACACCTTGATCAAACTCAGTTGCCTGAGTAAGGCAGGTGGCTTGGAGGCTGGGCTTTTAACCACTGTGTAACATAGCCTTCCCAGGAAGGGATTTCATGGTTCCATTACTGAAGTGGGCATGTAGTAATCCTTTTGGCCATCAAACATTAATTCCTTTATAAGTGAAGTCTGATTTTTAGCCGCAGAGTATCTTTCTCTATATCAAATTCTTGAGAAAAATGAAAAAAGAATTAGGAATTAGAATTTGGAAATGCTTCATTTTGTTTTCCCCTAATGTGCATCATTTCCTTTTTTTTTGAAATCTCTTTTCATCCCCTTCTTTTATACCTACCTAACATTTTCTCAGGTTTCTAACAACTTTTGTGGAGCTCTGGAAGGTCATAGGTGTGCCAGCTCCTCTCCTGTGTGCCTTTAGGCACAGCAGGGCTCAAATGGTCACATTCATCAGCCAACCTGATTTTTCATTTATGTGAAGGATGATCCCCTAAGTTCAAACTGAAGATTTTCTTTCTGTGTGATACAATTTACAGAAGTCCTTTATTACCTTTTATTTGCTAGGTATGGCAGGATTTTATGTTTGCCTGTGCCCTTTATCCAAATGAACAGGGCTTCATGGATTCAGTGGCAGCAGAAGTTGCTCACCAGGTATGTTATTACTATTGCAAGAAGAGAGAAGATGCTTATGTTTTAGTTTTGCCTTTTGTAAATTTCTCTCCTCATTTTATTTTGTTGTTCTCTATTAAATCCTGTGAAAAATCAGCCAGATAATCGACTCCTTCGGTGGACCACCCAGTCATGACTTTAACACTGCCTATTTGCTGACAACTCTCAGATTTATGCCCTGTGCTAAATTCTCTGTTGAAATGTCTACTTGTGCCTCTGACTGGAGGTTTAATAGGCATCTCAGACGTAACCTGTGCAAACCAAACTTATATCACTTCTCCCAATCTTGCTTTGGCAGTTTTCCCCACCTCAGCAAATGTTATCATTTTTTGAAATGTTTCATACAAAAATTGAAAGTGATTCTTGACTCTGATTTCTTTTGCATTCCACATATACACACTTATATTTATAAATACAGAAATACAAGGAAGTGATAATATACTATCTCTGTCCACTGAAAAGGCCTACAAACAGTAGCCCGCCTAGTAGTATCAAGTATTCTTGTATTGAAATAGTCTTTCCTAAAAAAGAGAAAGGCTGCTGCTGGCCTGGTGGTATGCTCCTGTAGTCCCAGTTACTTGGGAGATTGAAACAGGAGGACCACTTGAACCCGGGAATTCAAAGCCAGCTGCACAGCCACAACACTATGAGACTCTGTCTTTAAAAAAATGAGGAAAAGGAGAAAGAGAAGGAAAAAAATTCCTTAATGTTAGACTGGGGGATAGCCCAGTGGTAGAGCACTTACATACCAATCTAACATGCTCAAGGCTCTGGGTTTAATCTCCAATACTGTGAAAGATAGAGCAAAGCTTCTTAGAGAGATGGCTGATTTGAGATCTGAGACAGAAAGATATTCAGTTATCCTGAAATATCTCTTTTTTTAAAAGACCAATGTTTATTATAATGTCATCAACCGATAATTTCAGCCACAGATTGGAGGTTGATCAGTCATGTGCTGAATGTACTTTTTTTTTTTTTTTTTCCAGCAAGGTCTGTTTAGGGAGTGAATGTACTTTGAAACACAGTTTACATTACTTTACTTATCCTCTAGATCTTAAGTTTCCATGTAGACTCAGCTTGGCATTCTTGGCAATACAAGAAAATTCTGAATCATAATGTACTCTCCCCAAATAGCTAAAAACTAACTTGTGAATGTATTATATATTAGCAAGATACTACTGAAACATTCACTGGAGTGATCCACTGGTATACATAAAAGATGATCACTAGACCAGATCATGTCTACTCTCTACATTTTGCAAGACTGTGCAGACATACTGAGTAGATTTTATAATGTTCTGCTGTAGGTCAAAGGAGGAAACATTTATTTTCTCTGTAACTTCAGGTAAAGATACTATGGGTATATTCCTGACTCTGATTTCAGCTTCTCATGTCCAATTATCTTCTAGATTTTCTTTTCTTTTCTTTTGCAATGGTGATATACAAAGAATAAATATTTTGGTCTCTTCTTTAATAGTCAGCCTGCCACTGTAGGGAGATTGATTTACTGCTTGAGCCCCAATCTCTCTGTCCATAAAGCTGGTATGATTTTACTCTTCTCATAAAGCCATTTTCAATATTAAATGGCATAGCATATGTAAATGTGTAGAGTGTTTATACTTAACTTCTCAGCCTTATACTTCCACCTAGTTCAAATCTTCATTTTTTGTCTTCTCTACAACTGGCATTTGCTTCCTAGTCAGCCTTTTCAGCATGGGTCTCTCCCAGCATGAGTGAATGCTCAGCAGAAGAGCCAAGGTCATCCGTCTGACCCCTTTTGAGTGATACCACACTCCTGCTCAGAATCTTGATCCTGGTCTGTCTTGACATACAGATAACAATGAAATTATCAAAGTCAAAAGGACTTTGATGAGACTAATCAATCAAAAGTAGGAAAATTTGAGATTCAAAAAGGATAAGAGGGCTGGGGAGATAGCTGTGGTAAAGCACCTGCCCAACATGCATGAAGCCCTGAGTTCAATCCCTGTCACCACACTAAACAACAACAACAACAACAAAGTGATATTTTTTTTTTAAAAAAGAATAAGAATGTCAATGCATTGAAATCCCTCCAGTATATTAAAATCTAAGTTTATAAGATGATATCTGCAGATGTATATTTGGGTAGAAAACCATAAAGAAATACATGGAGATAACCACTGTAACACTCAAGATAGGGGTTACTTTGTCAGAAGGACGGGTAGTACATGAAGGAGTACATGAAGGGCCTCTGGGAGAGAGTTCGTTGCTTGACCTGGGCAATAGTTATAAGGGTAATGGCCTTGTACTGATTCATTACATCAAGATTGTTTTCTGTGGCTGTGTTTCATTTTTAAATTAAAGGTTTAAAAAGTACACATTGCACCCTTTGCTTGCTAAGAGCCCTCCAGAGGCTTCCTGTTGCTCTCAGGGTAAAAAGTTAAAGATCCTCAGCATGGGGGATTCTGTCCCTGCCCATGTCTGCAGCCTCTTCAAACACTCTCTCTCTTGCCGTCTGTGCCATACCACATCTATCTTCATCTTCCCTGGTGAGCCACCTATCTGGCCCTATTTACTTTGAGCATGACTTTCTCCGGGAGAAACCTTTCTAAATCCTTAAGTCTACTTAGAACACCCTCATTTGCCTTTGGTGATTCACACACACTTGTTCAGGGTTTTGTCACCCCTGTAAGACTGTCATCTCCCCGAGGCCTATGGCTGGTTTTCCTCTACATCCCCTCTCCCTGGCAGGATTATTTGTTGAATGGGTAGGTGGCTGCATGCATGCATGAATAACTATTAAAATATTAATTATACTTACATAAGCTATAACATCTGTGCACCTTCCATTCTTTTTGTTTTATTGAAGAAAAGGAGAAGCATTTTAGGTAGAGTTTGTTAAAATTTTAAGGGTAAAACTTACCATAAAAGTCAGTGGAAGCTTTTTGCCTCTTCAGGATTTGTGTGTGTGTGTGTGTGTGTGTGTGTGTGTGTGTTTTCATCAACATCATAAATCTACCTGTCACAGTTGATAGCAGTTCTTGGTTTCCTGGGCACGTACTGTTGCAAAAAAGGGAAATGCTGTACTGTTTATAAAGTTGCTTTAGAAAACACAAAGCTTTTCATTCTGTCTTTAAAAAATGAAGCATATGTCTTTAATATGCCCTTATGGTGCTCTGTTTCATTTATCTGAGTTTCATAGCTTCTTGCAATAGTACTCCATTACAGTGAAAGAGAAGGTTTTATATCAATAAGGTAATAATGTCAAAACATATTCCTGAGGAATTTCCCCTGATCATCGACTCACTCTGTCCAGAAGTGCAGACATCGAAGTGCCCGCCTATGCTGGGGCACATGGCCCAATATGTCAGAAGACAGAGGCATGCTTGTGTCTGTCCCACGCGTAACAGATCTGGATCCTTTTGCCTTTACTTAGGGCTGGTCCAGGTGAGCCCAGCTCCTACTGGCCCCACTGCTCCCGGCTGACAGGGTTTTCAGACATATTCTCTGACTTCTTCTTTTGTATTTAGGTATAATTCAGTAGCTTATTAAACCTTAGTTGATTTCACAATACATGACATTGAGAGCTCTTTCAGGAGATGTTCTCTAATGTGCTTTCCTTCAGAGTTTTCCATCTGTGTGTCTTTTTCTTCCAGAATCTCTCTAATATTCACTTTCTTTGTATAACCTTCTCTAGTTCTCCTTCTGGTTTTCTTAACTTAAAAAATTATTTTTATCATACAAATTTATGGGGAAAATATGATAATTTGATAAATGTATGCAGTGTGTAATGATCAAATCAGGGTGGTCCTTTAAAAGATTTTTTATTAACATAATAATTGTACATATTTATGGAGTACAGTGTGATATATCAATCCATGTGTACAATATATACTGATCAAATCAGGGTAATGAACATTTCCATCTCCTCAGCATCACTTTGTGTTTCTAGCCTGAGTTCCTCTCTTCTAGTTATTCATAAGAGACAGCTGGGGAGCCTCCATCCCTCTTGCAGTGGTAGCACTTGGTCTGCTTCATTTGTTTCTTCACACAAAACTTTAGCTGGCTCCTGAGAACTAACTTCTGTAATGTAATGTCTCCTGCCTTTTGTGATTCTTGGAACCTTTTCGTGGTGACTCAGATAATGATCAGGTCGATTTCTTTATTTGTTTTCCTTTTTAAAAGGGATTATATTTTCTTCAGTTTTATAGAGCGGAGAGAAAGGATCCTACCTTATCAGTATGTACTAAATCTAGATACAAAGAATCTCAGAGAATTCTTAAAATGTATTCCCACAACTAACATGACTGACAATTTTCTAATGACTTCTCTGGCACATAAGAATTTGTGTGCCAAAATACAGTAGCTATAATTTTCTGAATAATTATAGCTCTGAGTTTTTTATGTTAATATAGGAAGATTGTTTTTAAGTTTTCTCAAATTTCAGGTCAGGAGACTGAAGTCTCATCCTTCTATCATCATATGGAGTGGCAATAATGAAAATGAACTAGCACTGATGATGAACTGGTATAGTGTGAGATTAACTGACCTGCCAATCTACATACAAGATTATGTGGCACTCTACGTGTCAAACATCAGAGAGGTCGTCTTGTCAGTAAGTAGTGGCTTATGATGCAGTAGAATTTAAGAATTTTTTTATTTGAAAAAGATGGATGTTTGAATATTGGTACAATATATTTTATGCCCCTTTTTAGAGCAGTCTTCAATAGTATCATTTGAATATAGAATATGTCATTGTAATTCTGAAGCATATGAAAAAAATTGTGGATTGCATATGGACTTATTTGAGGATGAACTTGTCTGTGGAACCTTTCACATGTACCCTATAGAGTGTTTGCAAGTTGCAGGTGCCCAGGGTTGGGGTTGTAGCTCAGAGAGCTTGCCTAGTGAGTGGGAGTCCCTGAGTTTGGCACTGCCCAAAACAAATAAACAAAACTAAGACAAATTTCTGGTTGTCATATTCTCTTTGGAGTCTATCCATGGATCCCTACAGGTTTAGAATCTCCAGATTAGATGATTTATTAACATGCCAGTTCTAAAATTCTGTATTCACAATGTTAATACATAATTTGGTATATATCATATATGAATATGTTGGTATGTGATTTGAAGGGTACAGGGAATGGCAAGATCTGTTTCCCAGCTTTTTCTTTGAGCCCTTCCTCTATGATGATTCTATTTAGACTACTGTTTGTCTACTAGGCATATTATACAGGCATATGTTAATAGAAGTTGGCCTTTTTTTTTGTGGGAGGAAGAAGTAACATTTTTTTCAGGAATGCTTTTAAAGAATTCTCTTTTTTAAACTTTTTTTTAATGTTTTTATATTTTTTATACCTTTGTTTTATTTGTTTATATTTATGTAGTGCTCAGGATCGAACCCAGTGCCTCACGCATGCTAGGCAAGCGCTCTACCACTGAGCTACAGCCCCAGCCCTCTTTTTTTAAACTTTAATGTTTAACATGTGATTCAATAACCTGGTTGCCTTTATAATTTTGTATCTGTGATTATAGTAAACACTGAAGCAATTTTGAAAAGGAATATATTTTTTAAATGGTATATGATATTAGCATCTAATATGCCCAGTTGATGGCACTATCCTATTTGTTATAAGAAACTTAAGTGAGCACTTACGAAAAACATAGGTTCAAATTTATGGTTTACCTGATATAGCAAATTATGTGTCATGAAGAACTTTTCTGTTCACAAAATGTGATGGTATAAGTTTAATTGATATTTATAGACCATTTATTTTATAATCTTTTTACTTACAGTATTGGTATTATGTTTCTCATATCTGATAGATATAAGAAATGGATCTTATAGTGATTAAGCACTCAAGATTCTGTCTGGGTCACTTTTTGTCTTAATCTCTACTTCTTCATTTATAGAGTTGAGTTAGAAAGAGGGACTAATTCTTAAGAGTTGTTATGTGAATTAAGTAGACAATGAATGGAAGACACATGATCCAGACTCTGGTATATAGTAAGCTTTTATTAACGACAATTTTAATTATCATCATCCTTGTTGGTTATACTCAACAGGTAGGGCTTCAGATTCTTAGAATTTCTTCCCTACTGCAGTACTGAAGGTTGAGTCCAGGGTCTTGCACATTCAAGGCAAGCACTCTGCCACTGAGCTACATGCCCAGTCCAATACTTACACATTTTAATCTATAATTTTAAGCCTATATTCTTGATATTAGAAAAGTGAGCTTCTGTATGTCTATTCTTCACCTCTGAAATGGGAATGTGATGCCTTTTCCACAAGAACCAACTTATCTTAAAATGAGTTGTGAGTCATAATTGATATTTGGAAGCTTCTTTGAAGATGGACAGAACTAAATGCTATATAGTACTTACTGTTTTTATTTCTATCAAACATACGGCATTTAAGAAAAAGCTCCATAAATGGCCCATTTACACTCTAATTGTAATGATTACTTTCCTGTTGTACTTCACACGTTCTGTTCATGCCTGTTCCCTTTATCTTATGATATCTGGTGGTCTAAGTAAGCATTCGAGATCATGACCTAGAGGGAGATCATTTGTGAGTTTGGAGAAAAAAAAATAGGCCTCATTAATAACTGATTTGTAAGTGAAGAAAACTTAAAATGCATCATCAAGGTGTTTATTTTTAGGCAGAAGCTCATTAGTAATTTTACTTGCTGGCTTAGTTTATCAAATTGCTCAAGAATCTGAGTGGCATATGCCTGTAATCCTAGAGACTCAGGAGGCTGAGGCAGGAGGACTGCAAGTTCAAGGCCAGCTTCAGCAACTTAGTGAGGCCCCAAGCAACCTAGCAAGATCCTGTCTCAAAATAAAAAATAAAAAGGTCGGAAGGCACGAGATTCAGTGGTTAAGTGCCTCTGGGTTCAATTTCAGGTACCTAAATAAAAAAATCAAGATTGCTTGAATTATAATCTCACCATCCTTGTAATATTTTAAAAGTCAACTAATGTGTATTGAATACCTATTACCAGGAGCAAAGCCTCATTCCCAATGTTGAGAGGATACTCAATCTCATGGAGCTTGATTAAATCTGCTGTCAATAGGAAACATGGAAAAAAAATCACCAGTTTTACAGGTGAAAGAGTGCTATAAAAATGTAGTTCCAAAATGCTGAAAACTATTTGAAAGGGTCACTAATTTTAACTGGAAGATCTGAGAAGGCTTTCAAGTAAAAGGTGACGTTCAAATTAAACCTTAAAGGTGGACTGGAATTTTGAGACAAAGGGCTGTCCAATAGGTAATTTAGGCCATTCACATAGTAAGAATAAAGGCAAAAAGATGTAGAAATGTATGGTACCTATAAGGAACAGGAAACAGTGTCCAGCACTAGAAAGAGAAGGACTCCTGGATTTGTGTGGGAGAGTCAAAGATAGAAAAGACCGCCTGGAAGCAGGTCATAGAAGGACTTTGAGTCATGTTAAGGAGCTGGACCTTATTTAGTAGAAAACAGCAAGCTAGTGAACATCTGGGGAGAGAGGATGAACTTTATCTGACCCAAGTTTTCCTGGAAGATATCAGTTATAGTAATTGAGAACTCCAACTTACTGGGAATATGTTATATGACAGAAATGAATACATTAATTATGATAATTATGTTAGATAATGCTATTACATATTAATGTGTTAATCACATAGTGCTTCATATAATTTATCTATTTGATTTTAAAAACACTGTGGAATATAGATAGGTAATATTTATTTCAGAAATGATGATATTGGGGTGTTTGGGAGATTAAGTGCACAAGGTCAAAGAGGTCCTAGGAAGTGGAGTCTAGTGACAGGGAACTGAAAAGGAGGTGATGTAAAAATATTTTAATGTAAAGTTGGTATTACTCAGAGTGACTGAATGTAGGAGTTGAGAGAGTAAAGAGGAGAATCCTACTTAGGCACCAGTAATCAAAGTAGGAAGCACAGTTGAATGTTTGGTTTAGTTAATAAGGGATTCTGTTTGAAAGGTAGGATTTGAGATATTGGCCAGACAATGCAAATGGAAATGTGGAGCTGGTTACTGGTAATGTAAGCATGGAGGTGAATACAAGGTCATATGTGGAGGTGAAGCTGGGAGTAATCAGAACCCTGATGAGAGGAGGTGCCTTGGGAGAGGGAGTAGAACAAGGAAAGGTTGGAAGGAGAGCAGTGTCCACCTGAGAATGGAGAGGTTAGCTTGAGAAGGAAGAATCAGAAAGGTTGGAAAAAACTAGAATGTGAAAGAGCAGTGAATGAGCAGCTAGTGGTGGAGAGAGCTTCAGGAATAACAGGTGGTAAATAGGATCATTTATTGCACACCAGAGAGGGGCTGCTTAGGGACTGGAAGAATTTCTTTATTTAATGAGTAGGAGTTCATGGTTAGTTTTTGAAAAATAAATTCAGTGGTGTGGAATGATCTAGAATTGAATATCAGGGGTTGAGGAATGAATGAAGTGAGAAATCTAAGGGACTGCAAGGGCTGAAGGAAACTTTTTCTTAGGACAAAAGCAGTCCTACGGAAGCTGAAGGAAAAGGGCAGGGAAGAGAGATTTTAAAAAGAAAAGAGTGGTGAATGATTTATTGGCTATAGTACCAAAGTGAAATCGAAACATGATCAGAAGACAAACAGGCTGGCAAAGAAAAGTAGCTAGAAAAGAAATAAGAAAAAATATAAATGCATATATGAAAAAAGGTGAGACCTAATGGAGAAAAATTGAGAAAAGTATTTTCTGAATATAGTTCAGAGAAGCCTTACTGACCTTCTACAATGTTTTACATTTCCTAAGAGCCCTGTACCTTTCCTTCAAAACTCTCGTCACACTTACAATTAGTTATTTGTTTAGTATCTGATTTCACCTCTAGGTTGCAGTCCATTATTCTAGGAGGTCAGTCACCATGTCTGTTCCTGTTGAACTTCCAGGATATAGGACTATAGGCCTGGTACATGATAAGAGCTCAAAAGAGATTTGACGGGGGCTGGGGCTGTAGCTCAGTGGTAGAGCACTTGCCTAGTATACGTGAGGCCCTGGGTTCAATCCTCAGCACCACATACAAATAATAAATGAATAAAATAAAGATCCATCAACAACCAAAAAAAAATATTAAAAAAAAAGAGATTTGACGTATCAGTACTTGACAAAATCATCGGATTCTCTTTCTGCAGAGCTCAGAAATGTCTGACCAAATCATGCTACATGGATGAATCATCTCAATGAAATAGAGATGACAGGGCTGGGATTGTAGCTCAGCGGTAGAGCGCTTGCCTCGCATGCGTGAGGCCCTGGGTTCGATCCTCGGCACCACATACAAAGCAATGAAATAAAGACATTGTGTCCATCTACAACTAAAAAAAAATTTAAAAAAAAAAAAAAAGAAAAAGAAATAGAGATGACAGTAGCTACACATTTTGAGTTCTGTCTGTGTGCTAGATACCATGTTAAGTACTCCTATAGCAGCTACTGTAGCAAGTCAGCACACTATTTCAGTGGCTTACATAAGAAAACTTTAGTTTTTACTCACAAGTGCTGTAAAATGACTACTCCTGATTGGCAGGCAGCTCTCCTCTAGAAGTCCGGGCTCCTTCCATATCCCAGTCATTCCACCTCATAGGCCCTTGCCCACAAATGGTGGAAGAGGATGAAGATAAGGCACATAGCCCCATACAGATGCAGTGAGACTAGAAAGCCACTTCCCAGTGACAGCTCTATACTATGGAAATGAGAACATGAATTTTGGTAGACACTTGGTCATCTCATCCACACGTAAATTGTTTACTGTTTATAGTACCTCTATGAAAAGGGTAGTATCATTATCCTCATTTTACAGATAAGAGTACCGAGCATTAGACACATCCCCAAATACTAAGATTCTGATTTGGCATTTAAATACAATTGCATCTGATTCAGTGGATTTTGTTCTTAACCTGAGGTTTTTGGTATAGGTGATTCTGCCCTAGGGAGCCTTTGGCAATGTCTGTAGACATTTTGGGGGGAAACAGGAACTATTGGCATTTAGTGGGTGGAGGCCAGAGATGCTGCTGTATCCTACAATGCATGAGATCTCCCCACTCCCACACACATCCCCACAATTTATCCAGTCCAAATGTCAATAGTGCTAAAGTTGATAAACTCTGTGCTAGAGTATGTGCTACCTGTGATGGATGAGAGTGGAGGTAAAATGTGATTGAAAAGATTAGGAAGAGCTGCTGTGAGGGACAAGGTTAAATGTAATCATAAAGGGACATAGAGGATTGGTGTAAAAGCAGAGTGGTTACTGGTGGGGAAGAAGGTAAATGGTCCTATTAATTTTCTATCAGCTACTTGGCATTTATGGGTCTTGATAGTATTTTTAAAGAATAAACGATCTGTACTTTATCAAATGAAATTACTGGTTTTAAAACTATTTTATTTCTGTACTCAGGAAGATAAGAGTCGTCCTTTTGTAACGTCCAGTCCTTCAAATGGAGTCCAAACCGTTGCAGAAGGCTGGGTCTCTCACAACCCTAACAGCAAGCAGTTTGGTGATGTACATTTTTATGACTATAATAGTGACTGCTGGGATTGGAAGATTTTCCCAAAAGCTCGATTTGTCTCTGAGTATGGATATCAGTCCTGGCCTTCCTTCAGTACGTTAAAGACGGTAAGCCACCATTTGTTTGCTTTCTGATGATTCAGGAGAGTAGACTATAGGCATATGTTGCTTCTGATCAGTGCCTCAGAGGGTCAAATGAAATCTACTTCTTATTTAAACAAAATCTTAGGAAGAAGATGGAAGAAAACTTTTTACCATTAACCTTTGGAGGGGTAAATTCTTATAATCATTTTAGAGATTATAAATTTTCTGTATTTTAAGTTTTGTTTACTTTTTGTGTAATTTTCAAATTTTCCTCCTTTTTTTATTGGTGTATTATAATCATAAAAAATGGTGGGATTTGTTGTTACATATTCATTTTAATTATGTTTCTTTAGAAGCATTTGAAAGTTAAATGAAAACTGATGGTTACTGAAGTCTGAGTCTTGTATGAAAATATTTCTTGTTCCTTCTCTAATCCTATAACTGTTTCATCATTTATAGACATTCAGAACTAGATATTTCACCATAGTAATAAAGGTGAACATGATAAATAAATCTTGGTCTAATGTTATTAAGTTTTAATTTTTTTCCCCTCCTTTCCCATTTCCTTTTCCTTTTTCTTCATGCAGGTATATTTGGTTTTCAGTATGGATTTCTATGCTCTCTATTCCTAAAGATTCTGTTTTAGATTTGTGTGAGTTCTTTTTTAAAAATATCTTTATTCAGATTTAATTCTCTTGCCATACAATTTACATATTATAAATAGAAGAAAAGAACCATTTTTTCCTCTTACCTTTGGAGAGCTAAATTCTTTTATTTATTCTAATTAGGTTTACATGACAGCAGAATGCATTTTGATTCATTGTACACAACTGGAGCACAATTTTTCACTTCTCTGGTTGTACACAATATAGAGTTACACCATATGTGCAGTCATACATGAACCTAGGGCATTGTTTTTCATCACATTCCATGATCCTTCCTGCCTCCATGGCCCATCCCCTTCTTTCCTTCTCCTTTGACCAAAGTTCCTCCATTTTTCCCATGCCCCCTCCCACATTATGGATCAAAATCCACTTATCAGAGAGAACATTTGGCATTTGGTTTTTAGGATTGGCTTACTTCACTTAGCATGATGTTCTCCAACTCCATCCATTCACCTGCAAATGCCATGATTTTATTCTCTTTTATTGCTGAGTAATATTCCATTGTGTGTATATACCACAATTTCTTTATCCATTCATCTATTGAAAGGCATCTAGGTTGATTCCAGAGTTTAGCAATTGTGAATTGTGCTGCTATAAACACTGAAGTGGCTGTATTAATGTAGTATGCTGTTTTTAAGTCCTTTGGGTATAGACTGAGGAGTGGGATGGCTGGGTCAAATGGTGGTTCTGTTCCAAGTTTCCTAAGGAATCTCTATACTGCTTTACAGATTGGTTGCACCAATTTGCAGTCCCACCAGCAATGTATGAGTGTACCTTTTCCTCCACATCCTCGCCAACACTTCTTGTTGTTTGTATTTTTGATAATTGTCATTCTGACTGGCGTGAGATGAAATCTTAGGGTAGTTTTGATTTGCATTTCTCTAATTGCTAGAGATGTTGAACATTTTTCATATGACTGTTGACTGATTGTATATCTTCTTCTGAGAAGTATCTGTTCAGCTCCTTAGCCTGTTTATTGATTGGGTTGTTTGTTTTTTTGTGTGTTAAATTTTTTGAGTTTTTTATATATCCTGGAGATCAGTGCTCTATCAGATGTGCATGTGGCAAAAATTTGTTCCCAGAATGTAGGCTCTCTGTTCACTTCATTGATTGTTTCCTTTGCTGAGAAGAAGCTTTTTAGTTTGAATCCATCCCATTTATTGATTCTTGATTTTATTTCTTGGAGTATAGGAGTCTTGTTAAGGAAGTAAGGTCCTAATCCAACATGATGAAGATTTGGGTCTATTTTCTCCTCAATTAAGCACAGAGTCTCTGGTCTAATTCCTAGGTCCTTGATAGGTCCTTGATCCACTTTGAGTTGAGTTTTGTGTATGGTAAGAGATAGGGGTTTAGTTTTATTTCATTGTATATGGATTTCCAGTTTTCTAAGCACCATTTGTTGAAGAGGTTATCTTTTCTCCAGTGTATGTTTTTGGCACCTTTGTCTAGTATGAGATAACTGTATTTAAGTGGGTTTGTCTCTGTGTCTTCTATTCTGTACCTTTGGTCTACATGTCTAGTTTGGTGCCAGTACCATGCTGTTTTTGTTATTATAGCTTTGTGATATAGTTTAAGGTCTGGTATTGTGATGCCTCCTGCTTCACTCTTCTTGCTAAGATTTGCTTTGGCTATTCTGGGTCTCTTATTCTTCCAAATGAATTTCATGATTGCTTTTTATATTTCTAAAAAGAATGATGTTGGGATTTTTTTGGAAGACAAAGACACATTGAATCTGTATAGCTCTTTGGGTAGTATGGCCATTTTGACAATACTGATTCTGCCTATCCAAGAGCATGGGAGATCTTTCTATCCTCTATGGTCCTTTTCAATTTCTTTCTTTAGTGTCCTGTAGTTTTCATTGTAAAGGTCTTTCACCTCTTTTGTTAAATTGATTCCCAAGTATTTTATTTTTTTTGAGGCTAATGTGAATGGGGTAGTTTTTCTAGTTTTTCTTTCTGAGGATTCATCACTGATATATAGAAATGAATTTGATTTATGGGTATTGATTTTATATCCTGCTACTTTGCTGAATTCATTTATTAATTCTGGAAGTTTTCTGGTGGAATTTTTTGGATCCTCTAAGTAAAGACTCATGTTGTTGGCAAATGATGATAGTTTAACTTCTTCTTTTCCTATTCATATTTCTTTAATTTCTTTTGTCTGGCTAGAGTTAAAGGACTATGTTGAATAGAAGTGATGAAAGAGGACATCTCAGCCTTGTTCCCGTTTTATGCTTCCAGTTTTTCCCCATTGAGGATGATGTTGGCTTTTGGTTTCACATAGATAGCTTTTACAATGGTGAGGTATGTTCCTACTATCCCTAGTTTTTCTAGTGTTTTGAACATGAAAGGGTGCTGTATTTTGTCAAATGCTTTCTCTGCATCAGTTGATAAAATCATATGATTCTTATCTTTAAGTCTATTGATGTGATAAATTACATTTATTGACTTCTGTATGTTGAAACAGCCTTGCATACCTGGGATGAAACCCACTTGATGATGGTGCACTATCTTTTTAATATGTTTTTGTATGTGATTTGCCAGAATTTTTTTGAGAATTTTCACATCAATGTTCATCAGGGATATTGATCTGAAGTTTTATTTCTTTGATGTGTCTTTGTCTGATTTTGGAATCAGGGTGATACTAGTCTCATAGAATGAGTTTGGAAGGGTTTACTCCTTTTCTATTTCATGGAATAATTTGAGGAGTATTGGTATTCACTCTTCTTTGAAGGTCTTGTAGAACTAGCTGAGAATCCGTCTGGACCTGGGCTTTTCTTGGTTGTCAGGCTCTTGATGGCATCTTCTATTTCCTTGCTTGAAATTGATCTGTTTAAGTTGTATATGTCCTCCTGATTGAGTCTGGGCAGATCATATGCCTCTAGAAATTTGTTGGTGTGTTTGGGATTTTCTATCTTACTGGATTATAGATTTTCAAAATAGTTTCTAATTATCCTCTGTATTTCAATAGTCATGATGTTGCACTTTTCATCTTGAATTTTAGTAATTTTATTTTTCTCCTTAAGTTAGAGTAGCCAAGGGTTTACCAATTTTGTTTATTTTTTCAAAGAATCAACTTTTTGTTTTGTCAGTTTTTTGAATTGTTTACTTTGTTTCAATTTCATTGATTTCAGCCCTGATTTTAATTATTTCCTGTCTTCTACTTCTTGTGGTGTTAGTTTGTTCTTCTTTTTCTAGGGCTTTGAGATGTAATGTTAGGTTGTTTATTTGTTGACTTTTTCTTCTTTTAACAAATGAGCTCAGGGCGGTTCCAAGATGGCGGCCTAGACAGTCCACTCTGCACTAGGCTCTCAGGGACCAAAGCTGGAAGTGGTGGAGGCGCCGTTTTCCAGCCAGCTTCCTGGCATCATTCTGCAGCTCAACATCCCACGCAGGAATTTCACTCGTGTATGTGTGAGTACAGGATCACCGGGAGGCAGCGGTAGCCGGGAGGCGTGGCTTCAGCGCCAGCCGGAGAAACGCGGTTGCAGCCCGGGCCTCGGCACAGGGCTCCGGCTATCCGAGACTGAGACTGGAAGTAGCGGGGTGCCAGCTTCCAACCAGGTTTTGGCAGCTCTCTGCGCCTTGCCGCCCCACGCAAGAGTCTCGCTCGCGTGTGTGAGCACAGGGCCACCGGGAGGCAGCAGTAGCCAGGCGGCGTGGCTTCGGCACCGGCCGGAGAAACACAGTTGCAACCCGGGCCTCGGCCCAGGGCTCCGGCTGTTCGAAACTGAGACTGGAAGTGGCAGGGCACCATCTTCAAACCAGTTTTTTGGCAGCTCTCTGCACATTGCCGCCCCATGCAAGAGTCTCGCTCGCGTGTGTGAGCGAAGAGCCACTGGGAGGCAGCGG